>JBAFTA010000004.1:11407171-11418883 GCA_036919975.1 Melanotaenia parkinsoni
TTCTTTCTTTCTTTCTTTCTTTCTTTCTTTCTTTCTTTCTTTCTTTCTTTCTTTCTTTCTTTCTTTCTTTCTTTGAGTAATTATTGGAAATTTAGAAACATCACATTTGTCAAAGGCACTGAATGAGTGCTGGTAAGAGATAACAATCCTCTTGCGATGTGCTTGTGTTAATTTGTTTGTAATCTGCATATCTACAGCAGCAGGTTTCACATGAGCAAAACCTTGAATTATTAAAAATAATGTTGCTCTGTGTCCTTTGGATCAGTAATCTGTTTGCTAAAGCTAATCAATACTGTCTTTCTATCTTGTGGGATGACCCTGAACCTGGAGTTCAAATGAGAACTTCACTATCTAACGATGAAGTGGAGAAAACAGGCACCTCAAGTCTCTTCACCTCCTCTACGTACCTCTCTAAGACTCTCTGTTATAATTGAGAAGATTCACTATGGAAATTGTGGGATATATTTCTTCCTGTTTCCCACAAACAGGACATTAGTGCATGTATCTTGCAGAAAAAAACAAACACATTTTTTACTTTTGGAAACTTTCTTGTCTGGAAACCTTGAGTTGATTCAACTGAAACAAAAATTAAGTATGAGGTCCACATTGTTTTTCTCATGAAGTCAAAACAATTTTCTCTGCTTGTTTACATTCCTTCTGTTCATGAACCTTCATAGTTCTTGCAGTAAACATAAGTGCAGCTGATGTTACATAGAACAGTTGACAAGTCATTCTCAGCCATAAACCCAAGCAAAGGTATATTATCTTTATGAATAATCAATAACTATTTGGCATGCACTCCTCCCTTAGCCGCCACCTTATTGTGGTGGAGGAGTTTGTGTGTCCTGATGATCCTAGCAGCTATGTTGTCGGGGGCTTTATGCTCCCGGTAGGGTCACCCATGGCAAACAGGTGTCTAGAGGAGGGACCAGACGAAGTGTGGCTCAAATCACCCCAGTGATGATGACAAAGCAAGGACTAGAGTTTACCTTGCCCGGATGTGGGTCACCGGGGCCCCCTTCTGGAGCCAGGCCTGGGGGTGGGGCACAGAGACGAGCGCTTGGTGGCCAGGCCTTTGCACATGGGGCCCGTTCGGGCTCAGCCCGAAAGGGTGACATGGGCCTCCCCTCCCGTGGGCTCACCAACTGCAGGAGGGGCCATAGGGGTCGGGTGCAGTGTGAGCTGGGCGGCTGCCAGAGGCGGGGACCCTGGCGGTCTGATCCTCGGCTGCAATTTACCAGTCGATCTACTTTCCTACCCTCACCTATGGTCACGAGCTGTTGGTAGTGACCGAAAGAACAAGATTGCGAATACAAGCGTCCAAAATGAGTTTTCTCTGCAGGGTGGCCGGGCTCTCCCTTAGAGATAGGGTGAGAAGCTCGGTGATCTGTGATGGGCTCAGAGTAGATCCGCTGCTCCTCTGCATCGAGAGGAGCCAGATGAGGTGGCTCGGACATCTGGTTAGGATGCCTCCTGGACGCCTCCCTGGTGAGGTGTTCCAGGCACGCACCACTGGAAAGAGGCCCCGGGAAAGACCCAGGATGCGCTGGACGGACTGCATCTCTCGGCCGGCCTGGGAACACCTCGAGATCCCTCCGGATGAGCTGGTGAATGTGGCCGGGGAGAGGGAAGTCTGGGTTTCCCTGCTTAAGCAGCTGCCCCCGCGACCCGACTCCGGATAAGTGGCAGAGAATGGACAGATGGATGGACTTTTGGCATGCAAACAACTTCAAATGCACCCGATTCTGACAGGTTAAATAATTCATTCAGTCTTTCCTTTCCCTTGCAACATGTTGTTCCAGTGGCTTTGTTACAGCCATGTTTGGGTTTCTACAGACGTTTGTTTTGTCTGAACAAGAGGATATCTCTGCCTCACAAACACACACACATGCAAACACAAAAGGAAAGGCAAGTTGTTTCATGTGGAGGATGCAGTGAGGATATGGGCTGAGTTGAGCCGAGTCTTTTTCAGAAAAAAGATCTTTTCAAAGCCGGGTGCTTTGAATGTTTTAGTGTTTGCCACCAAGCCACTCTGAAGCAGGTGATGCTTATTGCATAACAGCAAATGAATGATGAAGAGGAAGCATTGTCATGCTTGTATTGTTGGTCTGCAGTTTATAAAGAGAATAAGGTGAAGGTGATAGTGGATTATATGTATAATTGTATATAGTGGCGCTAGTAAGAAAAGATTATTGCACCACCATTACAGAAGTGTTACTTGGTCTCATCTTGTTTGGGTTTTCACTGTTAAAATGATGCAACTTCATCTTGCAACACATTGTTACTGTGAATTGTGAGCAGTTACTTTGATAAATATTGTTGTTTGTCGCCTGATTTTACAGATTTATTTTTTGAAACTCCTGGGTTTGCTGGTCCCCAGGGTGGGAATAATCTGCTGTTATTTATCTGCTGATGAGTCTGAGAATGAATCAGCTTATGTTTTAAAAATAACTGAGAAAAGAGTATGATTTTTTTTTCACTGTGGCTGTAAACAGTAGTCTGGTTGTTCCCTAAATAAACAAAAATGGAATAAAATCTAAATGTTTTGACTACAAGAACCTTAGTGAAATAAAAAGAAAGTTAGCGTATTTTCAACCTCTTGACAGCAAATTAGCGACAAACCACCTGTACCTTTTTTTTTATTTAATTTATTTTTAATCTAGTAATTTTTTTTATTTATGTATTTGTTTTTAACTATACTTATATAATTTTATATTATCAATTTATATTTATTGTTTAAAATTAGCTTTTATAATATTTATTTTATTGCAGTTTTCCAGATTTTTTTCCCTGTTTTTTTTGTTTTTAAATTCTTATAAACGGGCATTAAGTGGTTAACAAAGTATTATTTCATTCAAACTGAGTGGATTGTTTCTAGGCCTTTATTAAACACAGGTCTGAATGACTTGTCATGTTTTTTTACACAAACCTGTTTGAAATCTGTGTCAGCGCTCATAAACCTCATGACTTGTTTCCACGTATGTGTTCATGTGAGTCAGCCATGATATCCATTCATTCCAACAAAAATCCTTGATATCTCTGACAGATGTCCAAACTATTCCTTTAATTTTTTCCTCCTCCACAATTTTAAACACAGACAGCGTTTTGTGGCTGGACGTTGGATTAACTTAGCAGCTAGCAAGCTACAGCTAGTAACACAGTTCACACTTCTTGTTCAATGTTAAATTAAAATCTATTCTTTAATGAGAAATAAACCCTGCTGTTTGTAGGTGGACATGCGCACCATGTGGAACTGCAGAACAGACTGATCTAAACTGGTTCCGAATGAATAGATTAATTGTCAATATGTGTAAAATACTTGTTAAATACAGTGTTAAAAACAAAATCCTTATTTCATTGAACTGATGAGATTAAGGGAGTAAATTTCAATTTATTTTCATGGTACTCAAATAATATGAATTAAATTTGTAAATAATAACACTTAGTGCTAGTATCAGCCAGTTGTAGTGAGATGTGTGTCTAGATCAGATACTTTATTCTCCTTTACTACCTTCAGTCAGTAAGTGTGTCAGCTGTTCTGAAAGAGTACTGTGCAGTGAGTTTATCAGAGTTGTACTATTGAAACAACTTCCTGATGAGCTAAAATGGGCTTAATACCTCTCAACATGCAGAATATGTGATAATTTACTTTTTCAAACTCAGCATTTAAAGAGAAAACTCTGCCAACAACATGTAGTTATTGGATTGGTATTCATGAAAAATACTTTTCTTTAGGGTTTAGACAGGCTGTGTGCATGGAGGCTAAGTGAAAACAGCTAGTTGAATCTCCTGACACACACTTAAAGCACTAAACCCGTTGATATTCATAGACAGCAAGTCATTAGCACCACTTAGAAAGTCGACTTTGTAGATATTTATAAAACTCTCAACACATATAAATGTGCTTTCAGTTTATTGGTGTGTTCTGCTGATGTGGAAAAGATTTTTCCCAGAAACACAAACACAGAGTCAGACAGACATTGTTGTGTCTAGCCAGGTGTGTATGTGTGTGTCTAAAGACCGGCTGAGCTGGTTTTAGCTTGGCAGCCAAACACACTGTTTGGAGAGGGAATACGTGTCTGACTCTCTCTCTCACACACACACACACACACATACACACACACACATGCATCCTTTTCTTTTTGTAAACTTGATCTGGCACTAATTACACATTGGAACTACTTTAACCTTTAACACACTTAACACCTGCAGTATGAAAATATCACACTTGTCCTTATATTTTAGACTAAATTATGGTTGATAAGCAAACGATCAAATCTTTTTTTAAATACCTACTTTTTTATTGACAGAAGTGAAGTTTACGTTGTCTGTAATTTATTCCTCTGCATTCTTGCACAGACATGAGCTGAGCAATTATAGAATTATTTGAATTTATCTGAAATTGGGTCAGATGTTTAGATATCATTTCTGAATTACTGATTTAGTTACTTTCTCACCATTATTGTGTAACCAGATGTTCATCCAGCCCATATTTAGCATGATCCAACTCTGGTAAAGCGGTCATGAAAACCTGTTAGAAGTGCTTATTTGAAGAGTATTAAATATTTCTGTCTGCTTCTCAGACAGGAGAATGTGCTGCTTTTGCTCCTCTTACAGCAGGAGAATAAGTAATCTTTTGTATAGTTTTTGGTCATTGACCATAGACCAATATATAGCCCAGATATAGCTAAACAAGATAAAAAAATAACTTGAAAATGATCCTTTTGAGCGTGAACACCAAGAGCACACTGTTAATGATTATGATGTCTGGTGTCACGCTGGATCAGAGCCACGCGACCTGCCCTCAGACTTCCACCTCTCTTTCACATTCAAATTAAAAGTGTGTGCTTGTATACGGAGGTCTAACTGTGTGTGTGTGTGCGCGCGCGTGTGTGTGAGATGGGGTGCGAGACGACAAGGGTAGTCTAACTCCTTCTGGCTAGAATTAAAATGAGCATCACATAAACACACACACACATGCACACACACACAGGGCCAGACAAGCAGCTGATAATGAGGTTTGATTTTCATATGTTTCAGACAGAATGCTTGGCAGGTCAGCTACCACTCTGTAAATGTGTGTGTGTGTTTGTGTGTGTGTCAGAGCCAGTGTAAATGCTCTCCTTCTTTACATGCTCCCTTTTTCTATTGTTAACATCAATGACTGTGTGTATCCAGTACAGCACCAGGTGCATGACTCCCCTTTGTCTGTGTTTTGTCTCAATTCAGCGTCAGGGCAGCCAACAGTTATACAGCAGTTCTGAGCAAATCATTTCAATTTTCACTCTGTTGTGACTGAAAGTGGTCTCAGACGGACACACAAGTTCCTCGTAGTTTTCAAAATTGCTAAATGTATTACTTGTTTTAAAACTGTATTTGAATCATAATAATGTTTTTGATGAGATCAAATAATAGATATAAAAAAGGCTGAATTCTTTATTAAAAATAGCATATAAACTTTCAGACAGCAGCTAAACACTGTCACCCATGACACAGGCAGCATGAAGACTATTTAAGATTGAATCTTTAACCCTCCACCACCAACTTCAGCAAATGAAGAAAATAAAGAAATAAAGAGGAGAGTGAGTGGTGTGGTGGAGCAATAATTAGCATAGTTGCTTTTCTGTTTGTGGTTAGTTTTGTTCTCTCTGTGCCTGCGTGGGCTTTCTCTTCCCACAGTCCAAAGTCACGCATGTGTGGTTGATGAGTGATTGTACAGAGGCTGTAGATGTGAATGTCTATGTTTGTGTCCTTCCAGTGTGTGGCCATCCTCTTGCCCAGTATCAGCTGGTAATAAACTTCATCCAAATACAACCATAAACAGAATTAAACAAATTTGGAAAATGGATGGATGGATATAAAAGACCAACTTTAAGCTTTATGTGGCTGAAATCAGCGGTTTATCCACGTCACTTTAGCCAGCCGGACGTGTTAGAAAGCAACGATTCATCATCATGTGACTGGAGTTGGAGTGACAGACGTGTGACAGGATGTCCATTTAAAACTGCTCAACTGGGTTCTGTTGTGCAAGATTTTCCATTGGCACTTTTTATTAATCTTTTTGTTTATTTGTAGTGCAAGTTTGTATTTGCCATCAGCCCAAAGACCCCGACTCTTAAATCCTCTATTATTTGAATAGAAGTGAAGATGGAGTTGCTTGTAAAACCTACTTCATGTATAGACACAGTGATAGATGCATCTTTGCACAGGAAGTAATACCTGCTGGCTGCAGCAGCTTGTGTTTTGACAGAGTTCCATTACTTTTGTTTATGATTAAAAATCCAGATGTAAAGTGTCACTCACAAAAACAGAAACGAGCAAATAGAAGGTCACATCTGTGCTGGAATTTTTTTCTTTCTGGTAAAACAAGCCTTTCAAATACTTTTTTATCTGCTGGAGATATTTTTACAACTGACCTCACTCTTCTTCTCTCCTTTTCTTGTCTGGTTTACTCATGTTTTTTTAAGGACACGTCCTTATCTAAAATAATGAGAACAAAATTACATATCTTTGTAGCAGGCTGACAGGAACAAAGTTGCCAGTTTAAAACTTGTTGAAGTTAACTTTTATGTGCTGATATAAAACTGGTTCATGTTTTAGTTTGGTGCCATTAGTGACTCATAGGTCAATGTTAAGTGTCTTACCTTAACCGCAGTCCTTTCAAAATGTTTAAGTGGGAAAAAAGCAGCCAATGTCAAAAGAAAAACTTCAAAAAACCTTCAGAAAGTCTCAAAAATTCTTGCTCAAGACCAGTTTAAAAGATTTTTAATAAATAAAAAAAATCAAATAAAGTTTGTTTTAAAGCAAAATATAAAGAAATTAAGGGGGGAGGCTCAAGATTTTTGCACAGCTCAGTATAAAAACAGCCGAATCCATACAAAATACAAGGCTGCAGTGTCCTTCTGTTCAATTCCATTTTGTTCAATGGGATTGTAATTGTCTTGATATGTGTCTGTTGTGTGTGTGTGTGTAGTTGAATCTTTTATTTATTCAGTAATTTTATGGCTTAAATATTTAAGTGTGTGAGTGTAAGCACTGCTATTGAAGGACGGCACCGGTCTGAATGTTTAAACATTTTTCAAACATTTCATAATAAGTAACCCATTGAATGAGCGAGCAGCAATGTTTGCAAGGGTTTGAGAACATTCCACAAACTCTCCTTCATCATCATGCTTCAGTGAAGAAGCGGTCAAATGTACGATCAGCCAGACTTCTGAAAAGATGGTGTAGTAAGAAGGTGAAAGGGTCAGAGGGCACTGCACCCTGGCTAAGTTGATAAGAGTCAGAACCGTGCTGTGTTTCATGGTTAGGACACTCAGTCTGTGACCTACTCTTGTCTAGAGTTAGCATAGCTAGCAGTCCATATGGGATTCACAGTTTTATATGGTTCCCTGGATTAGCACTTAGACTAATTTGTTCTACTTTCTGCCACTCCACTTCCATTCTGCACTTCTTCATCACTTCTGTCAGTTTTCTATCCTTTCAGTTCACTTCTCTGCCTTGCGTTTACTTTTCTATTCTGCTTCTGTCATGCTTCACTTTTATTTTTTATTTATGTTATTTCTTCCTTTACCATGTTTTCTCTTTAAGTTACAAACAAGATATTTGAAGATGGGGTGGGGAATGAACATGGTTGTTTTTATACATTCTTCATAATATTTCCTTCGTCATTGTGCCAATCAAACTTCCATTCATACGCTGGAACAGGCATCTTTAGCTAATTCTCCCACCTCCACTGAAGTGCGTTTGGTTTCAGTAAAACGTGACCGCGTCATCCCAAATGAGACGAGCTGAGAGACGTTTCCTTTTTCAGACTGATGAATGATGAGAATCAGGAAGGAGATGAGTGAAAGATGAGATGGGATGATAAACTGAGTCCTTACTTGACAGTCACATGCTCACACACACCGTTTTCCCATTATTGAAACCAGCAGTGAGAGTTTTGTCGAGCAAAGTTCCCACACTTGTTGGTTGCGCCGTCACCATGGTCTCCAAAGTCAATGGAGTGTGTGTTTGTGTGGGTTTGCTTTTCTGAGTGTTTGTTGCACCCATTACCCCCCACCCCCAATAGCCTTTCTCATGGAAATTGGCAAGCATATTGTGTGAACCTGTGACCTATAAGTCTTTCTTTCTCACACACACACATGATCACACACACAAACACACACACACAGCTGTCTGTGCTATTTCTGTCTACCCAGACTGTCGAGTCATCTGAGGACTGGGAAAGGGCAGAAGAATTAGCTTCTCTCCCACTGTTCCTACTTCTTTCCTCCTCTCCACTCTTTAGTTTTGTTCTTTTCCTTTCCTTTCCTTTCCTTTCCTTTCCTTTCCTTTCCTTTCCTTTCCTTTCCTTTCCTTTCCTTTCCTTTCCTTATCTCCTTCTTTCCTAGCTCCATTTATCTCTCCAGCAAATGCTTTTCTCTCCCTTGTTTATATATTTTCCCCAGGTCCTTCTTTTTCCTTAACTTTTTCCCCTCATCTCACCTCTCCCTTTCTTTCTTCCTGTCTATCCTCTCCCTATCACACTATCTTCCTATCTATCCTCCTCTTTTCCTTCTATTACTATCTCTCTGTCCATTCCCCTGCCCTCCCCCTCCATCTCCGATGTTTCTGCTCTCCCTGAGCCATCTGACTCGGCAATGACCGCCTGTGACCTTTTGCTGAATGCAGGAGGAGGAGGCAGATCGAGGGAGGGCAGGCAGCGAATGACAAATGAGCTAATTGCTTTAGATTAACCATGGAGTATCTGCCTGCCTGCCAGGCCTACAGCCTCCTCCTGTCTAGACGCCACAGAGGGAGGGAAGAGATCAGCAGCCTCTCATGCAACATAACCAAGAAGCAAAAATGCTTTAATAAGCTTTTGTTTCCGTTTTCTTCCGAGCATCACAAATCAACTTAAAATAACTGGAAGTGAAGTGCTGATAAATCAGATATGGACAGTAATCTGCCCTCATTTTGAATGCAGTAATTTTTTTTCTTTTTATCATGAGACATCTTGAAAAAAATAATTCAGAGCAAGTCCTGAGTTTCCAATAATGCAGTCTGGTTAGATATTTTAGAATTCCTCCCACTGTCACGACTCCAGTAAAATCTGAATGAATCTGTGACAATATACAGCTTTCTGTCACTGTTTTCGATTTGCATTTCGAAAATGGGACAAAAAATGGATAGAATGGAAATTATTAAATTCTGAAGAGCAAAAAATCTGTGGCCTGACAAGATGTTTTTATAGTGACAGCCGGTAGGTTTCCTTTAGAAATGGGAAACAAGAATTCTCATTATTTTCTTTATTGATTGATCTCAATCTTGATCACAGTACATGGTTAGTGCTGACAATTTTAAATGTATCCCAGTAATGACCACAAGAGGCATCATGTGTTTTGCTATCAATATTGTTTCATATGATCAGCTGATGCTCTTTTACTACAAGAACTAGTGCACTAGTGATACTTTCTTAGGTAAATAAACAAGTTATTCATGTTTCCCATTTTGAAAGTTTTCACATCATATAAATCGGTTCTTGATCATTTTTACTGAGTCCAAACCGCTTCCATTTTATTGACAGAGCGACACATTTTTTTATCAACAACTTTGGCATTTTTGAAATATAATATCTGTTTTATTTTAGACCCAACCCGGTTTCTTGGCTCTCTTTGGCTACACTGATTCTCTCCTATGTTTCTGCTCAGTATTTTTCCTCAGACTGCTGGAAGTCATAAAATCAAACTGAAACTTTTTTCTTTAAACCAATATTTCGATTTTGATTTTGCACTCCAAGCCTCAGAGAACATATGACAGAAAATATGTTGCTTTATCTGTCTGAAAATCAGACAGATAAAGCAGATAAAGTGTTTTTAAACTCTGCCAAGGGAATAAAAGATGGACATACTCGTGCTGAGAACTTCATACATCACAGAGACTAATCTGAACAAGCTGAATCTACCGTCATTGTAGTCATTTCTGAGTCTTATTGCGGTTTAAAATGGATCCAGTATTCTTCACAGGATTCATTAACGTCAACATGCTATCTGAGATCTGAACTTTAAGAATATTTAGAGTGACTCAGTAAAACGGTCTTTATTCACTTCTTCAGGACATTTCAGAAGTTGAACCGTTTTCTGTCCTTTGCTGAAGTTTGAAAATATGATTTCACAGCTGAGTGTAGCTGTCACACCGACTGTGAGAGAGTTGATAATAAAAAACGAAAAGTGTGGAAGCGCAACACAAATCCAGTGTAGCTTAAAAGTAATTGAGGCTGAGATAGAGCAAAATCATGGACAACTCAGAAATCCCAGCCAGGCGCAACTTTTAACACCATGTCCCGGTAAAAGAGGACATTTGTTCACTCTAAAAGACAACAGAATTTATGTCTGAAGCCAGTGGATTTGTAAAGCCATGGACCTGGATCGGGTGCCATGTTACATGAAAATTAATCACACTCCTTTGCCATTTGCTAATTACAACGATTTAAATTGCAATTTTGATTTGGTAAATGGTCCGTGTTTATATAGCGCTTTACTGTACCTGGGATGATACCCAAAGCGCTTTACATCACATTCACCCATTGACACAGACATTCACACACTGATGGTGGAAGCTGCCATGCAAGGCGCTCAACCACGACCCATCAGGAGCAATTAGGGGTTCGGTGTCTTGCCCAAGGACACCTTAACATGAACTCGACTTGGCTGAGGATTGAACCGGCAAACCCTGGGGTTACATGACGACCGCTTTACCTTGCGGAGCCATGCCGCCCCCAAAAACGATTTATTGTTCTAACTATGAGTGTGACTGTGCATGGTTATTTGTCTTAGTTCTAGCTTTATGGTTGACCAGTGCCTTGTTCAGGATGTGTTCTTTATTAGAATAGTCGTATGTCTTATGCTATGGTTTAAATGAGCTATGACACATTTTAATAAGACTGGGTTAAATAAATCTTTCATAGAAACATCAAAGTATCTCTCCATCACTAGTAAATCCAAAAATACCATTATAATTGCAATATAAGGACTTATTAAACCCACTGCATATGACATTAAAGGAAGACACTGCTCAGTGGATTTGGAAGTATTAGTTTGTTTACTTTCATAAATGATATAACAATCCTGATTTGTTAATTAGCAGATGTTACCGTTTCTCCCATCTTCTTTCTTGCCATCATTTGTCCTCCTCTTTCCTTCTCTACTCAGTTTAGCAGTTTTTAACCAAACACTAACTAAAGCTAACTTGCCAACAACGGCAGTGGGCACAGGTGATGGGACAGTGTTCCTTACATGTTGGTAATTCCATCTCAGCATTTAACACACTGTCACGTTACTTCATATTCTCTATTCAAAGAAAACATGAAAGGTAGGACTGAAGGAGGAACCCAAAGAGAGGAGAAATGAAGGGGCATGCTGTGGCTAACAAACAACAGCAAACATAAACAGACTAAAATAGTTGTTTGTCAGCAGTTGCTTTGCCTATTAAAAAGAGCTGTTGTTATTGTCAGAGAAAAAGGAACAGACACTTAAACATAGCACAGTGCCAGTCTCACCATCTGTGTGAAGCCACCCAGACTGTGTGTGTGTGTGTGTGTGGGCCCAATGCCTGCGCACAGCTTGTTCTTTCAGCTAGTGTTAAACTCCCACAAATTTCCTTTCCTTTCCTTTCCTTTCCTTTCCTTTCCTTTCCTTTCCTTTCCTTTCCTTTCCTTTCCTTTCCTTTCCT
>JBAFTA010000004.1:11448821-11459836 GCA_036919975.1 Melanotaenia parkinsoni
AGAAAGAAAGAAAGAAAGAAAGAAAGAAAGAAAGAAAGAAAGAAAGAAAGAAAGAAAGAAAGAAAGAAAGAAAATGTAGATACATACAATCAGATACATACTCGGTAAAAGGTGTGTCCAAACGTTTTACTGGTACTGTTCATATTCACGTAGTCACACGTGTGTAGTCTGTACCTCATATAGAGCAGTAGGCCTACTGATGGCTAATAGTGACAACCCTTGGTGCTCCAAAAAGGTACAATATTTTAGTTCCAAGATGCTTTTATCAAGGTAGACATGGACTTAACTTAATTACGTTTATTGCTTCTTCATTATAATCCACCCACTCTTTGCTTGAGGACCAAAATAACACCATCATAAATTTCACAGTCATCAGGATGGATGAAGTATTAACGTACTGAATTCTGGGTCTATCCCTTTTCTTTTGCCACACAGCATCTCTATCCCATATTTTACTTTTTATTTACTTCCCTTGTGAATGTTGTTCATACCCATACATGTTAATGTCATTGTACTGATTTGTTGCCATTTAATTGTCTGTGAGGCTCCCAGGTGTCTAAATGAGTCATTTTATTCTCCTTTTATTTTCACTTTTTCTAGGACTACCTTGCAATTTAGCTGTTTATATTGGGTATTACTTCTAAATATGAGACATTAGAGATAGTTAAAAATACTACTGTTAATCATCTTTATCTTGAATACATCAGGTATTAAGTGAATGGGATGTTTTGGCCTTATTTCCACTTCTAGTGAAAGCGCTGCAGTTTGCCATACATTATCCTCACATGAATTGGAGAATAGCAAGAAAGATCATTAAAAAAATGAATAAGATGCATAAATAATTTTAAATATATTTATTGCTGCCACTCTTTTTGAGAGCTCAGAATTACAACAAAACTGGAAAAAGAGATAATAACATGGTATAAAAATAAATTAAGGCAACAAACAGTCACAAGAAACAGAAAACACACATTTCCCCAATCTTTAGAGGGAACTGAGCTAACATGGACTCATTCTGTGCAACATAGATCTCAATGGAAATGACAGTAAGATGTGCATTTATAATAAGTTATGTTTAAATAGACTTGAACAATACATTCCAACAAGGTAAAACAGTGCTTCTATAACAGCATACAAATGGATGGAAGTGAGCATTTCTTACTAATTTAAGCTGACTTAAATGGTGACCTTTGACTTCTGAAAAGAAAGGTAAAGAAGTAATGATTTTAAGAAACAGAAAAGGTGGGGGTAATAAAAATTACAGGCAAGCTGTGGCACATGGCGAAGAAGAATCACCGTCATGTCCATTCGGAAAAACTAAACTGTGGCTCCTTTCTCTTCACATCTGCTTCACCCTCTGTTGCAGGAGCTCCAGCTGCCGGGCCACCTCGTTGGGCAGGTCGTTGTTCACCTGGTTGGTAAAATACTTCCTCACATCCTCCACCTCCCTCTGCCAGAACTCCTGATCCAAGGAGAACAGCTCCTCCAGGTCTACATGCCCCTGCAGGCCCTGGAGGTTCAGGGAGTCGGAGCAGGGCAGGTAGCCCACAGCCGAGGGCATAGCGCCGGCCTCGCCGTTCACCCGCCTAAACATCCAGTCCAGAACTCGGATGTTGTCACCAAAGCCAGGCCAGAGGAAGCCAGCGGTGGGGCTCTTGCGGAACCAGTTGACGTGGAAGATTTTGGGAAGTTTGGCACCAGGACGGTCAGCCATGCTGAGCCAATGAGAGAGATACTGTCCAAAGTTGTAGCCGAAGAAGGGGCGCATGGCGAAGGGGTCATTCATGATTACCTTGCCTGGATAAGTGAGGCAGAAAGAAAGAAATGGTGAGCGTCATTTTAATCAAACACAGGGAGCAAATAGACTGGATCTCCTTGCACAGGTACTGACCTCTGTGTTCAGCTGCAGCGGTGGCCTCTGACCTCATGGCTGCCCCAACAAACACTCCATGCTGCCAGTTGAAGGCTTCATACACCAGAGGGACACCTGAAATTAAGCATAGCAGTTTACATGTTTTTGTCTCCTTCTGAATAGCTCTGCATTACATCTCTATGTGTGTGTTTTCAATCCCAATTTCCTCCCTGAGACCGAGCTCACCTTCTGGTCTGCGCCCTCCGAAGATGACAGCCTCAATGGGGACTCCTTCTGGGGATTCCCACTGTGGGTCAATTATGGGACACTGTCCAGCCGGCGTGCAGAAACGAGAGTTGGGATGAGCACAAGGTTCGCCTACAAAGACAAAAAGACAGAATGGTCATTTCACTTTTCTGATACTCATACACATGACACAGTCTTGTGCTTGAACTTCAGATCCTTCTTCAAATATGTTTTGCTGTTGTATAACTAGATAAGGATTCATAGTCCTTAGTTATAGTTTTCAGTGAGCTGTTAAGTGAAAGCTTTTTACCATCCTCTAATCTCCAGGGTTTGTTCTTCCAGGATGTGATGGTGACTCCCTCAGGCAGTGACTGGTCCATTCCCTCCCAGTACACACCACCATCACTGGTCTCTGCTACATTTGTAAAGATAGTGTTCTTGATAATGGTTGCCATAGCATTGGGGTTGGTTTTAGCTGAGGTTCCAGGTGCAACGCCAAAAAAGCCATTCTCAGGGTTGATGGCACGTAGGTTGCCTAGGAACAAGGAGAAAGGAGGAAAACAAAATACTGTTGTTAAATCTTTTGCAGTTTAAACGTTACTGAAGGCCACTGGCTGATCTTGAAAAGCCTTTCACCTTTGTTGTCAAACTTCATCCAGGCTATATCATCTCCTACACACTCAACCTTCCAGCCAGGCAGTGTGGGGTTGAGCATTGCCAGGTTGGTTTTCCCACAGGCACTTGGGAAGGCTGCTGCCATGTATTTCTTCTGCCCAGCAGGGTTGGTGATGCCCAGGATCTGAACAAGAAAAACATTTGGTTTCATGAGAATGGATTAGTTTTGGATAACAGTGGTGGCAAACCTCTATTTTCTGTAGAAACTTTTCCTTTTCTTACCAGCATATGCTCCGCCAGCCAGCCCTCCTCCTTGGCAATCCGTGAGGCAATGCGCAGAGCAAAGCACTTCTTGCCCAACAAGGAGTTTCCTCCATAACCACTTCCAAATGAGACAATTTGTCTGCGGTCTGGGATGTGAGCGATCAGTGTTTGCTCTGGGTTGCAGGGCCAGTTATTTACCAGGGGCTCTGAAAGAAGAACCACAGAAACATGCAAAATTTTAACAGAATGAAGCCGCAGCAACCTAAGAAACTTTTAGATGGATCAGTGTGTTCTGAGTGTATAGGATAATCTTGGAGACGTACTTTTTAGCGGCAGAGGACAGCCAACAGAGTGCAGACAGCGGACAAACTCGCCACTTCCAAGAGCAGACAACACAGCCTTCCCCATACGGGTCATCACCCTCATACTGGCCACCACGTAAGGAGAGTCAGTCAGCTCCACTCCGATCTTAGAGAGAGGGGAACCTACTGGACCCATGCTAAAAGGAATCACATACATGGTGCGACCTTAAGACAGGGACAAAAAAACAAAATATGATTACATTTTTGTTCATTGTTAAGAAGCTGTCAGAAAAAAGAAAAGACCCATGGTTTCATATTCTGCAGATGTACTGGTACCTTTCATGCAGCCGGGGAAACGTTGAGTCAAGGCTTTGTCAAACTCTTCCGGGGACATCCAGCGGCCCAACTGGCTGACTCCACCTTCGAGTGGCGAGGGCACCGTGTCCCTCTGGTCCCGGGTAACAATCACTGTTTTGCTTTCCACACGAGCCACATCCCTCGGGTCTGTTCTTGCCAACCAGCTGCATTAGAAGGAGGTTGAGGAGGATGAGGAAGGGGGAAGGATGGTGAAAAAAGAACAATTAAGAGGACATCAGTGCTTCTCTTTGCTTTGAGTTAAATTAAACATGTCTGTAAAGCCGTCTTCAAATGTTGCTGCAGGGGAAGAAACAAAATGTACAGTATGTATAATTTTCTGGCTGCCTGAGAACTGCTGGTAAGCATTTGTGCTCTGACTAAACTAGCTGGACCTTCTGGTTTGACAGAGTTTGGTGTTTTCCAGGTATGTTATTTATCTTAACAGCTGCCCTCAAAAATAACATCACTGGGCAATCTGCTTACTGCAATGTTAGCTGCAAAAACAAATACTCCCCATTTGCTTTATTTATGTAAAAAGTAAAACCTACCAGTTCTCATATTTAGTGAGCTTCTTGATCATCCCCTGCTCCTCCAGCTGGGTCAAGATGGCAAAGTTCTCCTCATCAGAGCCGTCACAGATGTGGATGGACTCGGGCTGGCACAGAGCCACGTTGGTTTCAATGAACTCCCTGACGGCCGGGCTGAGGGCACTGATGTTGCCCTGCAGGATCCTGGGACCGCTCTGGCTCTGGGACTGGATCTGAGGAGGCATGGCGAAGGAATCTAGAAAGACGGGAAGCTGATAGACTGAGAGAAAAAAGGCGAGAGGAAATCTGGAGATAATAAGAAAAAACAGCAGGTTGGGGGGAGTATTACATAACAAAAAGAGCGAGTAAAGTAAGCAAGAATGTGGCAAGTAAGAAAACGGGGAAGGGGCAATAAAGGAGAAATGGAAAAGTCCAAAATGAAAAGCAGAAGGAAGTTGAATGGAATAATGTAGAGAACGGAAAGAAGATAAAGTATGCAAGAAGCAAAGATGTGCAGAAGAAAGGAGAAATAAAAATTAGCTTTACACAAACCACCTCTGAAAGCATCATACGTTTTTGCAGCAGATTTCCTAAATTCAAACAACTTTTGCATATGCATGTCAGACAGATTGAGTTCTGCACCAGCATCCCTCTGCAAATCACAGTTTCTATCCTTCCACACACACCAAGGTCAGAGAAATAAAAAAGAGCATCAGGTTACCTTCAGTTTGCTCGTAGCAAAGAGTTGTTAGCTTGGTCTCATCAGCTGAGGCGTCTCTGTTGCTGCTTCAAGAGAGATGAAAACTCTTGATCAGTTGTCTTTGCTGTGGAGGTTTCTTCCTTTTTATACCCTGGGATGTCCCTCAGAAAGGGATGGGAGGAGGAGGAGGAGGGAAGAGTATGTGAGGAGGTGTGTGCACATGACCCTGTCGTTTACAGCAGATATGAAAAAGACAGGCTGTCACAGGCTTTGGGTTGATCATTAACCAGCAGCAGGACGTAATGCTGCCTTCATGTAACCGGTTCCTCTGTTGCCGACTGAGTGCTGATAGCTGGCTGAGATCTCAAAGAGAGACGCAGACAGACTGTAAAGCCCATTCCTGAAAGGAAAAAAAAAACAGGTTTAATGTGTATTTTTTATTTTTAAAAGTATGTAATCTACATTTAAGTCATTATAAGGTGCAGAATGAAATTGTGTAATTTAGTTTTTTTATAGATTAGTGCATTTGCATTACTTTTAATATTTTTCCTGCTACTTTTTCCTCCAAATATTTCTCTTTTTCTTTTAACTCTTTATTGAAATTCAGATAATTGAAGTTTTATTAAAGCTTAAGAAGAAGAAACCTGTTATCGGTGACCTCCTGCCCTCTTGAATGAGTTGCAAAAGGTGTTGAACTTTGGCCTATATCAGCAAGTGATGTAAGAGCAGGGTTCACCCTCATCATGCTGCAGCGTTTTGGCTGCCCTCCTTTGTATTGGCTGACTGCCGGGGGCTTGTCACTGTGTGGTCAAAGCTCAGTCGGGATAAGGCCTGTGCGTGTGCGCCCCTGCATGTGCTCCTGTGCATGCGTGTGCGCGCCTGCATGTACTCCTGTACATTTAATCATTACTGCTAAATGTTCAGATTCTTACAGCTGATTTTAAGTTGAAGTTAAGTTCTTATTATTAGTAGTTGTTGAAGTCACAGCAGCAGTGTCAGAGGGAATAGCTATCACACCACTAGTAAAAAGAAGGTTGTGAAATCTGCATATTTAAAAGGAAAAAAAATTGCCTCATTACAGAGAAGCTGGGGCACATAATCTTTTCATGCTGTCTGCACCTTTATAGTCATCGGTTCTCTCTGTCTTTGTATTTCATTAGTTTTTCTCTTTACTAATATTTTCATCTACTGAAAACCCAAGTTTTATTCAGTCTAATGGTTGACGTGCAGCTGTGCATTATGTCTTCAGCACTGAGGGGTGTTTCAAAGTCTTCTTTTCAGTTTTAATGATTTAAAATAGAAAATAGATTAAAGTGGGGCCACAGCAACAGCTATAAGTCATGTTGCATCCAGAGGACCTTTGGCTGCAGAGTTTAAATGATGCTCATCAGATTATGAAACCTTCCAGCAGTGTGCATTTGGGATTGTGTAAGTTTTGTAGTTTGAAAGAACTGGAAGATGCATCTCATTTTCTTATTGTTGAAATTCCCATAAGCCTAATTTACCCTATAAACTAATATTTTGTTCATGCATCAGTTAGGAATATAAGCGGTAACGTACATGCATCTTAGTTCAAGTATTTACTGAAATTTGTTCTGTCTGACAAATCCATGGCTGTAACTGTGTTATTTCAGTTAAATGCTGCATTTACCCAAAAGCAAGCTAAACAGGAATACTTCACATTTTATTATTAGCAGCATTTACTCCTTAAGAAAGTCCAAGTCCCGGCAGCTGCAGTCATACTTACAGGAAAGGGTGCCACTTTTAGAAGAGATATTATCCCTAAGCAATACATTTTGACAATTATTCCTTATCTTTTTTTTTTTCTTTCTTTCTTATGCAGTGGTCAGTGTTGAATGTTCTGTGCATGCAGATGTGAACATGCAACAGCAGCTGTCAGCTTAACTTCACAGGGTGCTGAGACCAAGTAGAACAGGCAAGAAAGACTGACACTCAAAGTTACACAACACCCGCCAGTTTAAGTGTTTTATGAACTGGGCCTCAGTTATGTAATAACCTGCTAGCAGTCATAAATCTGAGACACCCAGAAGATCTGCAACCTGTGTGTAAAACTTTAAGAACATTTTGCAACCCTTTCTTCCAGTGGAACGTAATTTATTTATACATATTTTACAATATGAAAAATACTTGTAATGGGTTGTGTATGTGTTAAACTGGTGGTTGCTGATTAAACTGATCTGGATTGTGACCGTATCCGGTACATGCTGGATTAATCCAGCTTTCCAAGTTTCCTTCACGGGTGAAATGTGACGCAGGAATCTGAACTTAGGATCAATGTAGTGTTTTTTCCTCTGCTCTTTTGACCGGCCTCAGTTTTTGTGATGAGCAGAGCACGCTCACGTGTCATCGGATGATTGAGATAATGCCACGTGTCTGTCACTGGATTACATAAATTCGGGAAATACTTGCAGTCAACCTGCAGGCCAAAAAAGAAAGCAGAACAATCCAAAACATGTCTAATGTCTAACGTTTGGACAAACTGAGCTTTTCTTACAGCTCCTCCAGCTTTAGGCTGCTTGTTTGTCTTAAATCTTAACTGTATTTTCTAATAATGCTTTTGAAAATGTGTTTTGATTGACCTTTTGTTGTTTATTTGCCTGCATCCTAGTCTTTTTAAAATAATTATAAGATATTTCTTTATTGAATTGGTGGCATGCACCTACAGAAAGGAAGGGGGTAGAAATTATCTCTTAAGGGCCCAAAAACTACAACCACTGTGCCTTTAAAGTTTGTACATTTTTGAAGCATGTAGTGTATCTGCGTTAGCCCTGTGACATAGTGGCCTGTCCACCAGTTCTGGACAGTTCTGGATAAGAAGTCTGGATGATACATTGGACTTCATTTGAATAAATTAATTAGATACCAGAAATGTTGTTCTAAATTCCTGTTTAAGCCATTTCCCAAAAGAATATTATACTTCTTGAAGAAGATTAGATCCTTTAAGAAAAATGTTGCAAAAGTTTCTGAACATAATGGACAACACTGAACACCCTTTACATTACAGTGTAGAAATAACTCTGCTGAAATAATCGACTCTGCTGCAACAATGAATAGTGAAAGAAGTCATTCCTGCCAAAAGGTATTGCAGGTAAACAATCAGATTCCAAGACAACTTATAAAGAAAAATTCTCTTATTATTTACATGTTGTTTGGCCTCAAAGTCGGCTGTGCATTTTTATAGTGTGAGATAATAATTTCAGAAAAGAAATAAAATAACATATTAGGAAAAATGTGAAACATCTATAAAGAGAAACATCTTTGGATAGGATTAAAATTCATTTTGAGTCAAGAAGCAGAGATTAGATTGATTCCAGACTAGACTCACTTTTCTGTGTCTCCTTGTGGGCAGTGGAAAATCCAACAGACATGTCACTGTTTAAGCTGACAAATTGAACTTACTACATTATCAATAAGTGCTTCTGTACACATCTGTCAGTTAATAAATGAGCAACCTTATCAATAAATATTAGTTTTCCTGTCAACAAGTGCTTTTCTTTGTTAAGGCCTAACACTGACTTATGGATCATTCAAGCATAAAATAGACTCCTAATTTAACAGGTGAGCAACAAACAACAGACAACAAACAACAGACAACTTGTCAAAGAACTTAAAAACTTAAATTGGGTCTCTAAAACGTTTGTTAGCTAATAAAACAATAAATGAATATAAATCAAAGATAACACAGCTTTGAAGCCAGATAATAGTGTTTTTAGCCACAATGTGATTTTAAAAAGACTATTAGCTGAAAACGTGACATATTTCATTATGAATTCTCCTTGAAGATTTTGAGTAAACTTAACAATTGGAGGAGAAAATTAGAAGACTAAAAAAAGTAGAAGACTAAAAAAAATCTGGATGAACAGCATAAGAAAGTGATGCCCTAAAGAATTAGACATCCAGCTAAGACCTGACGTAGGACCTGAGAGATGCATCTAGATCTTCAGGTGATCCATCTACTCATCAAAATCTACTCATCAAATGATTTCCATGGAAGGGTGGCTGTGCCCAGTGGGCAAGACCCGCCCATTCCCAAATCAGGCCCTCCCATCCAGGAACTAGCTTTTATATTCTAATTAGCTAATGTGCTTTTTAAAATCATTTAAATTTATTTAACAGCTACTTTATAGAGTCAGTAAATCATCCTAACTAGAATCTGTTCCTGTTTGTGCTCTTTCCACTCTAAGAAAACTTATCTCTGGAGATATTTGCAAGTTGTGTGTGTGTCTGCTTATTAAATCTATGTGCATATATAATCATCAAATCTCGTGAAAGTGTAAAAGCCGCCTTATGTTCTGTTGTTATCGCAATGTTTGGCGCCAAGTCATTGGCTAGCTTTAATGAAGTACTAGTAGACTAATACCTTTTGACAACAGACAAAGGAAAATGGTTCAGCATGCATCACATTGCCAGAATCAAGCACTTCCAGCAGCTTTGAAGATTCCAGCAGTGTGACGAGACCCAGCAAGATAGCATCCACTTCCTCAACCACTGGTGTGCATCCCTGTTTGCCCTCTGCCTCTGAAGGCACCAACTGCAGCTGGATTAAACTCCAACTCATCCTGACAAAGTGTAGTCACAATTACCATTTTTTACTGAGCACGGTTCCTCTTTGACCAGATGCAGAAGTTGTTGAGAGGTAAAAGCTTAGTGAAAACATCTGCGCTGAGCATCTGTTGCTGTGTGGAATGTGATCCATGGTGCTGAATGTACCTCTCATAATGTCACTGTTTAGGTCCCTTAGTTAGAAAGTCTGATTATTGGTTGAGATTATTAAACTGTCATTGCTACATGATTAAGATGTTAAATTTTCAAAAATACATAAAAACTAAAGTAGAATGAAAAAGACATCAGGCACTAATATCTAAGACCAATCCTGTATGACAAAATGTTTTTCTTATAATTTAAATGTGTTGAAGTCAGCTGAAAGGTAGTTGCTGCTAATGTAGAAGAGCCTCATGAGCTGCACAAATCAAACAGATTTAATCACCTTATGCAAACAAATGCTGCTGCAGCCGGCTGAGACGAGCTGCAGGCAGCAGGCTCCCACCCAGGTTTGACATCAACTCATCAACAAGTTAAATGTTACTGTTCACAACTTGATCTGGTGTAATTAACTCTCCACTGAGAAAAAAAAAAGAAACTAAAAACTTAAATGGCTTAAAATGGCTCCAAAAGATTTCAGTATCCCCCCAAAATGGCAAATAGATACAAGTAGTAGTATTTCTTTTAGATTACCCAGATTTTTTTAAATTCTCATTGGGCAGGAGACTGAACCCTATGTTGCCTACATGTGTCTACTGTGGTGTGAATGTTTGTGTTGGATTTGCACTTGGTAGATACATAGAAAAGGGTTGTACAAATGTGTGTGCAATTGGGTGAACATGAAATTGTAAAAGTGCTTTGAGTGGTCACATCTGACTAGAAAATCACCGTATAAGTGCAGTGCAGTCCATTTACAGTGTATTATTACCATGGTTGGCCATATACAGACAGCAGGTGTAATAAATTGCAGCCCCAGACGATGCAGGGTGATCACATGGTTTTTATTGCTCTTTGCTCGTGTATGGAAGTAAATCTGAACTCCATCGAACTGTGACAAATTGACTTTGTTTTGAAGTGGATCTCTTTCCTAACCCTTCTGAATGACCAAATGCTGTTGTCTCTACATATATATTTAAAATTGACTTTTGTTTTTTAGTTATCTCAGGTGTGATACCTGCGGGACACAGCCGCCTCTATGGCTGGCAACAGACGCTTCACTGGCTGCGATAACAAATTCAAAGCAATAAAAGAGTTTACGTGACAGATTGTTTCAGAGACGTTGTATGAAGCACAATGAAAAACATACAGAAAATGGTGTGTGTTATGGGCAATTTTTAATTAGTGCAGCTGAAGTGGCTCTCCTGGTTTTAATAAAGGCTCAGTGGACATAAACCTCAGTGGCTGAACCAAGACTTGGGGTGCACAGTCAGGGAAGAGTCACACACTTCCAACTGAATATATAATTGGCTCTGAATCTCAGATCTCAGTGGAAATGCAGCAGATATGAAGCTCAAATACAGTGTGTGCAGAATTATTAGGCAAATGAGTATTTTGATCACATCATCCTCTTTATGCATGTTGTTCTACTC
>JBAFTA010000004.1:11459936-11481497 GCA_036919975.1 Melanotaenia parkinsoni
AGTGAAATGGGTATATATTTGGTTTTTGTTAAGTTGCCTAATAATTATGCACAGTAATAGTCACCTGCACACACAGAAATCCTCCTAAGATTCTAAAACAAAAAAAAAAGCCCCAAACTTCCAAAAATACTCAGCTTTGATATTTATGAGTCTTTTGTGTTCATTGCGAACATAGTTGTTGTTCTATTATAAAATTAATCCTCAAAAATACAACTTGCCTAATAATTCTGCACACCCTGTAATAGTTTGGTTCCTGAGGAAAAAAAATGGCCAAAAAGTCAAAACGTCTCATGTGTCCACAAGTTACAGCTTTGCAGGAACAGGACAAAATATCTTATATGAAACGCAGGGAATCGGTGAAATTATAGCTTGGTTAACACATGAAGACTGATATAAAGTAATAATCTGAAGTGCAGATGACTGAACACCGTAACATTAATACAACTTGCTTAACAGCTGATAATGTTAAGTGAGGTGTGTCTGAGTAATGCAGCAAAATACTTGAAATAAAGTGGTGACATTGATTTTTAAAGTTGAAACTACACATTTAAATTTAAATGGTTTTAGTTTTGAATTAAAACGTATAATCAAAACAAACAAAAAATGATGCTCTAAATACCACTTACTTGTAAACATAAGTCTGTTTTGCTACAACTAGCATGAACTAGTTGTTCATGAGAGCAGCAGACTTTGTTGAAAACATTGTTTTAATTAGATTATGGCATCCTCTGATACGGGTTGGGAACTGTTTAACAGGAGCTTACAGTATAAACAGGTTCAGGGGCAAACAGAGACCAGGCTCTGTGTTAACCTGGCACAAACAGATATGCTATCTCCAGACTTTTATTAAGTGAGGTTGCTGCTGGTGCAGCTCAAGTAATGAAACAGACATCTTCTACATTTAACACATATTACTACAAAAAACAAATATTTCAGCTGTTAAAATGATAACATCCAAGATTTTTTTAATACAAATGCGCTACTATAATATACTTCATATATTTAGTTGTTACCCAGTTTTTTTTTAAAGGCAGATGATATCTATACACTCAATGGCCACTTTATCAGGTACACCTGTTCAATTGTTTAAAATTAATAAATGGAAAATCAGCCAATCACGTGGCAGCAGCTCAATACATTTAGTCATGTAGACATGGTTTAAGACGACTTGCTGAAGTTCAAACTGAACATCAGAGTGAGGAAGAAAGAGGATTTAAATCTCATAGGTGTCTACTGGTTTTTTTTTTAAACACAACCATCTTGAGGATTTAAAGAGAATGATCTGAAAAAGAGAAAATATCCAGTAAGCAGCAGTTGCTTGCATCAAAATGCCTTGTTGAGGTCAGAGATCAGAGGCAATGGGCAGACTGGATGGAGATGATTGAAATGCATCAGGAACTCAAATGACTCACCAAACTGGACAATACAAGAAGGAAAAACTTTGCTGGCTCATGAGTCTCTATTTCTCCAGTCTCCAGGCTTCCTGTACAAAGATTTTAGGTGTTGTTTATTCTAATGAAGCCGGTTTTATTGCAGGTTTTATATTCTCTACCGTATCTATAGATAATTCTATATGTCACTTATTAGCAATCAAAGGGATAAAAAGCAGCTCTCAGTAAATAGAAAATATTTTAATAACAGATGAAGAGAATATAAACTACAGGCAGATAATCAGCTGAAAGATCTTTAGACTGCTTCAAGTGTTCGGCAGGATGAGTACAGACCAAACTAACATCCACCTTTTAAACAACACGTGTGTATGTTGCATCTTCTCAGAGGTCTAAAACTCAGCTGCAGAGTATCAAAAAGGCCGATAACAAAACAAAACAAACAAAAAGAAAAAAAGCAAGAACTTAAGATTTTATGTTTTACTTGTTAAAAACAGTTAGCTTAGTAGCTAATTTGAACCTTGGTAAATTATCACATGATTCTCATATGTTATATTAGGCATTTTTCTTTTCTTTTATTTACTACTTATTTCAGGTTTATCATGTAAAAATGTCTTATGTTTGCTTTTTCATTGTCTTCTCTCCATAAAAGACTCGTGCAAGCAAAGCACACAGTTCAAAGAACTGAATAAGTTTAAAAAATCACTGAACAACTCATAGATTTTCTCAGTCTTGGTAGTCCCAGGGCTGGTTAAATACGAGTGCTGGAACAGGTCCTTATTCAAGCTTTTACGACTAAAAACTGAAATTTGACATTGTCTCATCGAGAACCAAATATATATTACTGTTCAAAAGTTTCGGGTCACTTCCCCATTGAATCCCATGGCAAAGTGACCTCAAACTTTTGAACGGTAGTGTAACAAAAACCATTTTATTCTCCTTATTTATGTAGAATCTTATAGTGTTCCAGTCTTTCATTTAGAGGATGCTGCAGGATGACCCATTTGTTATATCACAGAATCAACCACCCAGTTGTTCCATCTGATATTTTGATGATAGGCCTAATGCACCAAATCAATGCATGCCCACTGCCACAAAACAAGAAGTCGTTTTATACGTAATGGCTGATTGTGACCAGAGCAGGATGGAGGACTCCAAAAAACCCGTCTGCCCTTCAGATGGAAGTTTGAGAATTACAAAGACGGAACAATCAATGAAAACGCTGCCATTTGAAGACAGAGCAGGAAGGAGTTTTCATTTCACTGAAGCACCTTTATCTCAATATCAAGCGCGCATTTGTTGAGGCTGCAGTTTCAGGTCCAACACCCAGCTTTTGGCAGTGTTGTGGCTCAGAAAGGGTCTACAACAACAACATAAAGCAGACTAGATGCAACATTTACCTGTTCTGGTTTATCTCCAAAACCCTACTAGCCAAACATATAGGTGGCTCTTTTCTTTTCTTAGAATTGGTGCTACTCTGGCATTAGTGTTTAATACTGGAAGCAGAGCTTTCACAGCTTAAACATACAAAAGATGTTTTAAGTTAGGTTCTGTCTCTAGATCAGCTCTGGAGCTGCTTCATGCTGTGACCATATGGTTTAATCTATTTCCTGGTAGATGATGTCTTGGGTTTTGTGTACATTGAGTTGAAAATGATGACATATATATATTTTGTAAAACATTAAAGTTGTGTTTGAAGCTTTTATTGGTAAAGGTCTGCCAGTAGGAGGCCACAGGAGTATTATTACTCTTGTGTTCTAAATACTGACCTGCTGGACAGACCACTGGACACAGTCATCTTCACATGTTCATCACGAACACGAACTTTGACATGACGTTCATCATCCGTGTTGCTGGAGAGACAGCAACTGCAGAGCAAAAACAGAGCAAAGTACATCATCCATCGTCAATCTGAACCATGGAGTGTGTGCATCCCTGAAGCAAACAGCAGCTGCAGGAGAGGAGGTTAAAGTACCAAGTGCACTGACGTAAAGATACACACTTGATAACACACAGGGACGTCACTGACAAGGTGTTTGCCCTAACCTACATAGTAAACACATCTGGGCTTAAACCAAGCTACTTTGCTAGTGTTCAGTGGGACAGATGTGGCCCAAGTTTCATCATCCAGCTTTGACAGACTAAATCATATAATGCCTGTTATGTATTATACATTTTACTGTTGGCATTTTTTCCCATTGTGTTGTCCCCACCATGTTTCTGTGAAATCTAAATTCTATCGATAGTGTAATGCCAACTTCTCATACAACCTCTGGGCCTTGCTTGGTTTATGGCACACATTGTAGGTTACAGATGTGGCCCAGATGTCATTAGCCAGCTTTGGTATAGGTTATAGATTAAATGGGGAAACGTGTCTGATGCTACTGTCATCTTCTGATGACAGGAGCATCTTCTGATGGCTGCTGTCAGCAGGATAACGCACCATGTAACAAAGCTGAAATCAACTCCAACTGCTTTCTTGAACATGACCTCGAGTTCACTGAACTCCAACGGCCTCCACAGTCACCAGATCTCAGTCTAATAGAACAGCTTTGGGATGTGGTGGAATGGGATTCTCATCATAGATGTGCAGCTGACAAATGCACAATTCTTTTATTGGCTTTCTATATGCCATTTCTTTAATAAAGTATTTTAGCAATCTAAATTAAGTTTCTATTCAAACTTCAGAAAAAAGGCTGATTGCTGGTGGACCTCATTGTTAGAGGAAAAACGGATGTTTAAGCTAGACATGGTGTCTTTGATTAGAGCTCCACTTCGTGTCTCTGCAGGAGAACAGAGCACATAAAACCCATTAATATCCCCACAATACTTCTGATCGCAGAGTTATGTTCCCATTGCCACCAAATAAATGATAAAATACATTCACACAAGAATTTAAAATCATTTTTTAATATAAAAAACAGTCAAGGACAATAATAATATCATGTACAACTGACAGAGGTTAAATGAATGAAACCGGACCAGCCAAACGTAATACAAATGTTTTCTTTTAATTTTCCTTAATGTAATTACAATAAACAAAGCTGATGAGGGAAATTAAATTGTTTTAGGGTTCTATTTCATCATATTTGACTAAACTGCTTTGCCTTTCGCTTAAATTTAATCAGCTATTTTGTGATGAAACTATAAATCTAGACTTATTTACTTTGACAGGATCTGAGTTCATTGTACAGTCCTCTGTTCATTCTGATTTTCTGTACTTAATGTATTTTTCCTCACACAACTGCTGGAGCGGGTCAATGTGATGGTCATAAAGAAAACGTTGCACACATCTGTAAGAGGAATTGAATGACAAGCAAAAAAAACAAAACAAAAAACATGCACTGACAATAAAAGGGAAATCTGAAGAAAAACAAGTTCTGTTTGAGTGTCCTTCTTTCACAAAAAAAATGTACTATCAAAATTAAGACAAAATAGTTTGAAAGTGAAAGGTATTCGTGGAGGGTTTGAAGCAGAGAAATAGCATAAATAGACCAGTTGTTCTGTTTAAAAGGTCAATGGTGACATCTGGTGGACAAAATATCAGTTGCACATGGAAAATTCAAAGGAGGACTGGATTCTTCATAAAAAAGGGACCTCATGAATAATAATAACCAAGATAATTCGCCACTTGCCACAAGCAGTAAACCACACCTGATGCCACGCATGTTGGCTGAGAACAGGAAACTGAGGTTGCAGTTCACAAAGACTTTTCTAAATTAGATAATATAAGGTTAGTAAGTGTTGCCTGGTCTGATGAGTCTCTATTTTAGCTGCATCATTTGGGTAAGGCGAGGCAAATTTATTTGCATAGCACATTTCATTTACAAGACGACTCAAAGTGCTTTACATAAAACATTAAAAGCATTACATCTGGGTGCATTTTGTATTCTGTTTGCAGTTTAGGCTCCTTAGTACCAACATAAGCACAGCCTACCTGACCACATCCACCCCTTCATGACCACAGTGTAGCATCTTCTGATGGCTGCTTCCAGCACAATAATGCACCATGTCTCAAAGCTCAAACTGTCTCCAACTGGTTTCTTGAACATGGTAATGACTTCTCTGTATCATGTCAATATGGAGCAAAATCTCTGAGGAATGTTTCCAACACCTTGTTAAGGGTGTCCAATCAGTACAAGCTAATAAAATGACCTATTCTATTTAATTAAGTAGCTAACCAATTACAATTTCCCTCCTTATTTTGATTTGTTACGGAACCCCAGTGAACACGGATTATTTTTTCCTTTTGCGGTGATCCGAGAGCGAGCACAGCCTGTTAAAGCCGTTTTGCTCATTTTCTTTGGGTGTTTAGCCTGCATCTGTCCCTCTCAGCATCAAGTCAATGACTGCGTGCAAACGCAAAAGGAAAAAGTAATCCGTGTCCCCTGGAGGCTCCGTAATTAGTTTATTTGTGGAAACCATTAATGAAACATGAGTCTAACAGAATATAACAGTAAACACAACAAAACATCACTTTTACACAACATTTCAAACATCGGTGCAGAGTAGAAAACTAAACCAAAGAGAAAGAAAGGACAGAGGTGACCGGGATCGCGACCTCTTCTGCGTCTTTGTGGTTTAAGAAAGAAAAAGAGGAACCAGTCCGCTTCAGCTTGACGCTGCCTGCTACTTTCACATTGTTTTTTTTTTTTCTTCTTTTTTTTTTTTTTTTTCTTTTTGTTTTTGTTTTATTTATTTATTTTTTATTTTTTATTTTTTTTCAGCGTGCTGTTACACCTTGGGGTGTTATTTAGGATCTGGACTTGGTAAACAAGAAAGTTTTGATTTGTGAGGAATATATCTGAAGTCCACAATAACTCATGTTGAACACCTAAATGTAATAATGAAAGTAGCTGAGGCCAGAAACAGTGAAACATGAGGAAATACACAACATTAAGCTGACAAGTGTTAACTGTTGTTTTTTTTTTTGTTTGTTTGTTTGTTTGTTTTAAGTTTAGAAAACTCTTAAAATATTCAGTGTTTAGAACTGATTATTTACTAGCATAATCTTGGAGAAATGGGCAGCAGCAGCTTGAACGGTTCTGGGATCAGGGTGAGAAGTGAAGCTGAACGGACAGCAGGCTTAGCGGACTGACGCTTCCGCATTAGGCTCCTCACTTTGGTTTCAACATGAAAAGCTGCAGGTACCTGCTGTTATTTCATCGTATACTCACGTCTGTGGTCGGTGAGTAATATTTCTGCAACACATATTAGCTTTGTTTCTGAACTACAGGTTTATATCCGAAGTTGTTTGCTTATAGTGTTGGTTTTAACATGTCCAGAAATCAAATGTTTAGCACATTGTAGCTGCATATTTATCACTGCATGTCTCACTTGATTATCACAGTGTCAGTGATTCTCAGTAAAACCCACACTATGGCAAATTCTATTAAACTTATCTCATGCTGAACAGAAAGTGACAAGAAAAAAAACTAATGATGTTAGAGCACGTTTAACTGACGGAGTATTGGGGGCCACGGTAAGAAAAACACTTCACAAGCTTCGAGAATAAAGTCGTAATTTTAAGGAGAAAAAAGTTGTAGTGACCTTCTTTCTGGTTCGTGATGTCATTTTGTAGTGAATTAGCTTAAGTAGATGATGTGGCAAAAAATACTTGGAGGTAAAGAAAAGAGCTCTGGACTCTGATGAATAATAGAAAAGATGGTTTTATTACAAAAAGTAACGTCTTAAAAAAGATCTGCAGCTGTGTGAGGTCTCTCGGCCAATTGTAGAGAAACATCATGTGGTGAAAGTCATTGTGTTAGTATATGATAAACAGACCCTTATGCCTAAATTTGGTGAGTACAACTATTTAAACTACTTACATAATGCTAATAATTAGACACTATATTGTAATATTACGAGAAAAAAAAAAGTAATTTTACAAGAATAAAGTCTTCTTTCGGCGGAATAGATTAATTTTCTTGCAGATTCTTTTCAAGTCCTGATAGTAATGATAATGTGCTGCTGATTAAGTATCTTCTGGTTTGTGAACCCTATGCTGAAGTACAGCTTTAAGAAATGCTCCACGGCCCTCATTTTAACAACTTTCCTCTTCTAAAGGAACAAGTTAAAATATTTATTCTTGTAATATTACGACTTTTATTCTGGAAGCCTGAGAAAAATATTTTTCTTAATGCGACCCGAATACTCTGCTGTATTCAAATATTAATGTTGTCAAAATATAAATGTATTGGCTTCCCATGAGAATATTAAGACACGTTTTTATTTGAGGAACTTATAAAGTCAGATCTTTGTTCTGTTTGTGTTTTTTCTTTCTTTCTGTTCTGCTTTGTAACAGAGGCAGAAAAACTGCTAAAGTCAAGAATATGCATCCAGTTTTTCAAAATTGTGCAATTAATAATGCAACTTTTATTGCTAAATGTTTCTAAAATAAGTATAATCTCTAAGCTCACCATATATTAATAAGTACAGTCTTGTTGTAAGTGCCTGTGTACTTGTACCTTAGACTAAGATTTTTTTCCAACTACTCTAATTATTCTGTTTTCAGAGGGCAGTCTTTGTTAATTCCATTGATTCGTTGTTGGGTATGTTATAATTTTTAATCATTTGTTTTCGTGGTGCAGAAGTCTCGGTTTAACTCTAAAAACAGCTGTTTTGAGAAGACCTGCTGTTATTAGAACAGACATTATTGTCTAATAGGAGGCAAGATTCCCACCACTGTTTCAACGAGAAGCTCCTCAAATTATGAGGAACTTTAGCAGAAGTAACAATCCTCTCTTGGAAAATATTAGTGGTAATTTTTAATGTGATGACAGCAACACATTTCTTAAAAGTTTGAACAGTGGGGTGTTTTCAGTTGTGTAGCATCTCCTCTTCTTTTAATTGCTGTAAATGTTTGGGAAGTGAGGAGACCAGTTGCTGGAGTTTCAGGTGAGGATGGTTGTCCCATTCTGGTCCGATGCAGGATTCTGCTCAACAGCCCTGGACCTTCATTACTGGGGTTGTAGGTTTCACATGTGAAAGGTCTGGACTGCAGGCAGGCCAGTTCAGCAGATGCTTCTCTTGTGAAGCCATGCTGTTGTGATGGATGCAGTATGAGGTTGAGCATTGTCTTGCTGAAATCTGCAAGGCTTTCCTGAAAGAGACGTTGTCTGGACGGGAGCAGATGTTGCTTTAAAACTTTGTTGTAATTTTCAGCATTTATGAAGCCTTCACTATGGTGGCCCTGAGGTACCACATCAATACAAAAACACTTCACAATTAGCCACAACACAACACAAAAGCTGCAGCAGAAGTCTCACCTTTTTTTTCCTCCCTCGGGCTGTAGACCTGAATTACAGCTGAGTGGGATGTGGGTCTGTTGCTTCCAGGAAATGTTTCCTCCTAACATATCGTTGCTTTATCCAGTGATGTTTTCTTTTAAGGTTGTTTTAACCATGGAAAGCACTTTGTGCTGCATTTACGTACGAAAAGTGCTCTATAAATAAAGACTGATTGATTGATAAAAACTGAATTAGTTTAACTGCTGTTTGCATATTCTAGTCTAAAGCAAAGTCAGACAAGCAAAATGACTAGTGCTGTCTAATCGTATCTATGGTGATAAAAGCTGGAATGTGAGGGAATGAGGGAACACTCCACATAACATCCTTTTTGTTTTAGTGTAAACACACCATCAAATAAGATAATATATACAAATACTAGCAGACCTGCACATTAACGCATCACTAACAGCATCAAATATGAGAGTAAATGTTTCTCCTTTCTGTTCCTTTCTTTTTTCAGATTGTTCCACAGATAAAGATGGCTACTTCATGTATGCCAACTTCTGGTGTGCTGTTCCTTCCAGAAAGCCAGAGCAGGTGGAATATCTGATTGACTGGTATTTCAACAAAGAGCTTACAATGCAGTACAACAGCACGGTCGGGAACTGGACGGGCATCACTCCGGCTGGATTAATCACAGCAGCTGCCTTCAATGAAGACGAGCATGATGTTCTACAGAGAATACTGGAGAGACAAGTTATATGCTTCAACAACGTTAATGTGATATATAACATCACAGAAGAAAACATGGGTGAATATGTAAATATTAATTTACATACTAATGTCAGTAATGAGCATGTCTATAAGCAGTAGTCCTAAACTTTATCAATTAAAAGAGTCGATCCAATGTAAACGTTAATAATCCCAAAATACACTATTTAAACTTTGATTTTAGCTGAACCGAGCATCAGTCTTCATGCAGTAGACCGCAGCTCCGGTCATGACGCCTTGCTCGTGTGCAGCGCTTACGACTTCTACCCCAAATTCATCCGAGTGACGTGGCTCTGCGACGGACAGGAAGTGACCAAGGGTGTGACCTTTAGTGAGGTGATGTCAAATGAAGACTGGACCTATCAGGTTCACTCTTACCTGGAACTCACACCTGACCGACAGGATAAGGTCAGCTGTATGGTGGAGCATGCCACCCTCAGAGAGCCCAAGATTTACAGCTGGGGTGAGGACAGAATTAAAAAAAAAAAACTGTGCTGCAGTATTTAGCTGATGTTGCTTAATTAATATGTTTATCTTATTATTTTGCTGCAGATTCTTCCATGAATCAGTCTGACAGGAGTTACGTCGCTGGGGGAGTTTGTTGTTTGGTTTTGGGAGCACTCGTTCTGTGTGTGGGAGTGATCCAGCACAGGAAGAAGAGCTACAATCCACACATCTCAGATGGCCTTTAACTTGACAACTAGTTCATCTTCTGTCAGTTATCTTAACAATATAAAACCAATAGTGCATGAAAAAAAATATATATATAAAAAAAAAAGCAAAAATGAAGGAAAACTCACAGGCTATGTTTTCTTTGTACGATGGTTAAGCAAGATCATTTTTTATGTATTTGTATTCATTAAAAGCTGCAATGGTATTTCTGTTTGCATAACTACGATGTAAAACTTTTGCAGATAAAACAAGTTCTTCTTAAGCAAACTGCAGGAAATGTTCAACCGAAATTATTGACTGGATTTTGAGAGCTCTTCTAGTAAGAAGCAGCCGAATATAAAGCCTTTAATGATTCAAGTAGTGAAAGATGTGCTCTGAACTGCAACCATACAACAGCTTGTGGCTTAATCCTTGAAATCCTGTTAAGCAAGACAGCATTTATTAAAATCATCAAAAGCTGAAATGCATTGGTTTGAGTAGCTATTTTGTTAAACTGTTGCAGAGATGTTTGAGGAAAAATATGGAGTTGTTAAATGTTTCATTGTGAAACATTGGTGTGATTGGCCAAAATCTAATCTAGCAATCTATCTCTAATCATAAATCTTAAATTGTGTGTTTTCCTAAAAATTATTCCATGAGCCGTTTGTTCATGCATCAAATTACGGCCTATGTTTTTGGAATATGTGGTAATGACGGCAGGTAAAATGTCATTAGCATGAAAGAGAATGTTTTTTACTCTAACCATGTAGTTTAATTACCTGAACATAATAAAGTGCTTTAACAACATATGGTGTTGATGTTGTTGCCAGAAAATAGGTGTTAAATTAAAAAACAGTTTACAAAGCTTGATCTTTAACTGGATTCCCAGCTAAAAGAGCTGCATAATATTATATATTATATCTACTCCCCCATCTTACTTTCAGTGTGTCTAAGGAAACCAAAATTAGATTTATGAAGATATGTAAGTAATTATATGCACTATATTTGAGGGCAACAAATGTGGTATATGGTCAGATAGCTCTAAAATGTGCATTATATGGGTGACAATAAAAGGGATTCATGAATTACCTATAATGTTGTATGGATTGGAGGCATTATTGGTTGCAAAACCAGGTTACAACAGTAGTCTAGAAGTGACAAACCAAATACTGGTTTTAGAGCAGGAGTTTTTTTAAGAGATAGCTTGGGATGCTTGGGGTGTATTCTGTTGGGGTCAGTTTGCGTTTTCCACCACTAGATGTCAGTAAATCCTTCCCTTTGCGCATTTAACCAGCAACAATAATCGGTTCAACTTTAAACTTGATTTACAAAAGTTTTGGTTTTCAGAAGGTGGTTCTTATGCAACCAGTTAAGCATTACTGCCTCCTGGTGGACATTTTTGGTAGTGTTCCTTTTCCTTAACTTTCTTTGTCTATTCTCCATTCAGTTGAGCAAAGATCTGCCAAGGCAAAAACAGTTGTTTCCTTTCATTTCAATACTATATTGGATTTAATTACGTGTAACGATGGAAACATTCTTAAAATAACAGATGAACACAGTGTTTTGAGAAAGCAAAATGTTATTTAGCCAACAGGCCAGGTTTCATTTTCCACTGGTAGCTAAGCACAGGACAAAGTAATTCATTTATTTCTTACTTTGTACGTTCTTACTACAAAAGATGGAAAAAGTCATAGATACATAAAATGTGTTTTGTTTCATGATTTTTAGTTGACTGAATGAATATTTAATGTATTTATTTAATTTTGAGTTGCAGGCATTATAAGTACCGTGCAGGTTTTCTGGCTGTGTATGTCTCTATGTGTTCCAACAGTTAGATTTTATATGTACAGCATATTGGACCATGTGTTTTTATAATGTGGTATGTAAATAAAGTGGATTGGATTGATGTGTGTGTTGTGTTTTTCTCAGTTTTATGACCAGTAAAGTCAAATATCGTTTTATAACTCAGGTTTGCTGGGGTTCTTGTTTATCCAGCTGTCTAGTCATGCTCATACTTACAACTGCTAGGACAGAATATATCCATCCATCCATTTTCTGCCGCTTATCCGGAGTCGGGTTGTGGGGGCAGCTGCCTAAGCAGGGAAACCCAAACTTCCCTCTCCCCGGCCACACTCACCAGCTGGAGGGATCCCGAGGCGTTCCCAGGCCAGCCGAGAGTTGTAGTCCGTCCAGCATGTCTTCCCCGGGGCCTCTTTCCGGTGGGATGTGCCTGGAACACCTCACCGGGGAGGTGTCCAGGAGGCATCCTAACCAGATGCCCGAGCCACCTCATCTGGCTCCTCTCAATGTGGAGGAGCAGCGACTCTACTCTGAGCCCCTCCCGGATCACTGAGCTCTCACCCTATCTCCAAGGGAGAGCCCGGCCACCCTGCGGAGAAAACTTATTTTTGGCTAAAAAAAGATGGATGCTTTTGGGATCAATGCTGCTGCAGTATGCTTATGAGCAACATAGTGCTTGTCACAGTGTGATTTATTGCATGATGCAGAGGTCATCGTGTTTATGTCACGTGTTTATTTACTGTAACATGTGAACATGCTATTATAATTACCCCCATAAGCTGGAGTGAGCCTAGAAAGTAAAGCTGTGTGAGTGCCATGTGATCCTGCTTCATCCTACCTTCTCCATGGTTACACTCAGGGCAGACAGAAGAGAATCCCGTCTCTATGACGACAGTAAACAGGTCTGTCAGGTGAAACATTAGCTGGACAGAAAGAGAGAACTCTTACATACCAATACCCATACACTCACACAGGACAGATGGCCGATTCCCAGCAAACATCTGAACCCATCAATATTGTGCATCGAGACGAAATCTGGTAAACATCTGAACTGACTTGCTTGATGTCGCCTTCTATAAAATCAGATCCTCTAACTGGCTGGAGGATTTTTTTCTTTTTTATTCTGTTGTTTTTAATGTGTGAACATATAGATTACCGTGCGTCCTTTAAAAATGTAAAGTCTGTATGTGTCATATTTCTTTTTTTTATCTAGAGTTTTCATAAATATTTTGTTGTTTGATACAAAACTAAACTTATCAAGTAAGCTAACATTTTAAATTTAATTTGGTGAATTACCCTGAAAAGAAAAATAACTTACAAGCCACATGGTAAAACTAAGTGAAGACATTTTAAATATAAGATTATACCTTTAAAAGAATCCTGTGACAGGTAATGCTATTATACCATGATCTTAATCTTCTTGAATATCTTTTAAAAAATCATTTTGAGCAAAGGATGAGTTTAAGTACTTTTGCAGAGGATGGAGCAGCTAATGGTATTTTCAGGGTTGGTGTGTTTAAAAAATGTTTGTATAAGATTATTTTTGGGTTAGTTATTTGTCAGTAAACCTTTCACAAATCATCAGACTTATTTTCAGTATTTTTTGGATTAAAAGAGAGTTCTTTTGGTGAGTTTTCAATCAACTGAAAAAATTGAAGCACTTAATTTCCTTATTAAATTCACACTGCTGAACAGATTTTCACACTTTGGTGCCCCCTTACAAAGATACATTAGCATCCACCTTGCATCCTGTCTCTTCTCTGAGCTCTCACTAGCCACTAAAAATCAGTCTAATGTTGACTCTTGTCTTTTCTCTTGCTTTAAACTTTTCTCTTTTTCTTTTCCTCTTTTCAATCAGTAATGTCCTCTTCGGTTTCTTTGCTGAATCAGCCACAGTGTGCGTTCAAAACAGCCAGTGTGTTGATATCCAGTTGCTGGAGTGTGACACAGTGCTGTAAAACAAAACTCAGCTGTAACATGACACTCCAGGGTGGGAAAAAAAGCTGTGAAGTGTGGTTTCTCAGCCTTAGGGTGCTGCAGAGGAATGAAGCCTCCAGAAATGTGCTAAGCGAATAATAAATGTCAGTGTCCCATCAAAACTAATTATAAGCAAAGTTATAAGCATACTTATCTTGTGTTGCTTTAATACTTTATATAATAAGATATCACATAAGATAAAGAAAAAAATGTGTTTATGTGTTTGTGTGTGTAGGAAAGCACATGTAAAACTTGAAAAGGATTCGGCTGAAGTCTGGCCCAGAAAGTGGGGTTTCCTGACTGACATCTACAAGGAGGTATATTCATATAAACACTCATACACCACTCGGTTTTGAACTCTATGATAGAGACAGACAACAGAGCATGGAGACAGTTACAGTTTATATCCTGATGTAAAGAAACAAAACAAACCAGAAACAAAACATAGCTTTTAGAAATGTTAATGTTTTTTTTGGCCTCACACAAGCTTCTCTGCTATGTGTATTTCAGTATGAGATGGAGAGTGTGAAGATGAAGAAGGCACTCAAAGTGGGGCTCCCCAATCACGTGGTGGTTCCATCCCCAACCCTTCCACAAAAATATATCCATGTATGTTTTGTCCATGTATCTTGAGACAGTCTTTAGCTACTCCTTATTTCATCATTATTTCCTCCCAAGCTGTAAATCTAATCATCTTTTAAAGGGGTCTTAACCAACAGTTCTTCCAGCTTTATGTATGATTATACTCGTTTTTACTCATTTTCAGTTCAGTCCAGAACTTTTTAAGTGGAATTTATTTTTTTAATGTTTGTTAAAACACTTAAAGATGCACTATGTTATTTTTCGACCCCAAAACTCTGCTTGAGCAGATTGTTGCAGAGACGCATAATTTTCATTCTGTATATGAAAAAATAAACATAATAAAATAAAATAGTATATTTGCACTAAAAACAAGATACTGCAGATGAACAGTACTGGAACATGACATCCTCAAGAAATAGATATAAAACCCAGCAAAGGCCACAGAACCCAAGACATGTGAGTAGCAAGAGGTCTTCAGGAGAGATGAAACCTCCCCAGATTCCAGACCTCAGCATTCCTGAAGCAGCATTGAATCAAACAGAGAATGGACAAAAAGGCAGCCAACACCAAAAACTGTGGGAAGTCCTTCGTGAATCAAATCAAATCAAATCAAATCAAATTTATTTGTATAGCCCTATATCACAACAAGTTGTCTTGTGAAGGCTGGACGACTGTTCCCGAAGACTACTTAAAAAAAAATGACAAGAAAACTTGTTTATTCTACATTCTACAGTCATTTAGCAGACGCTGTTTAAGAGAGTTCAGGCTGAGTTGTAGAATAAAGACCATCAAGAAAAAATTAGGAATTAAATAAGTTAAAAATGTACAAACTGATTTTTCCTTATATACAGTATTCACATTTATATTTGCATGTTTTAATAATTCATTGCACATGTTTCATATTTTCCTTTCACATAAAGAAACTTAGTGATACTCAAGATTCATGCACAGTTTTTCTAGCTTTCTGTATTTTCATTTAGCCTGTTTCATTCCTCCAGGTCGGCCCCTCTCCTCGTGTCCCACAGACAACTCAAGCGCTAATTGGCTGGCGTTCGGGTCACGCTCATCTTCAGCTGGAAAAGTACAGCACAGTGCATCATGGGAGACGTAGTTTTCTCAAGGAGCTGGGCTGGCCTTTAGATGCTTGCCTCTGAGTGGCAGTCCTGCCCTGTTGTCTCATGGAGACCAGTTTTATAAATAAATAAATAAATAAAAAAATTCCATGAAATGAAAAATAAAAATATCCAAAGGAAACAAAAACAAAATACAATTAAAAAATGTCATTTTTCAATGGTTATATCTATTTAATGACACTTTTATTTCACAATTATTCATTCATAATTTTATTTCATATTGGTATTATGAATTATGCAAAATTTTTATTTAGCGGTAACAGGTTAGGTATTTTATTACACTTATTTTCTACCGCTGCTTTTATTTCATGGATCTTTTTACTTCTATTTATTTCTGTCTAATATATTTCAGATGAAGGGGTGTGGTTATCTGCATGGGTTTGGCCGCCCACAGTGCAGCACTGGAGGAAGTGTGAAATGCATCCTCAAACCATGGATAAATTTTTTTTTCTTTCTACAGCAGCTTATTTGTTTTGTGACTATAAGGAGTAGTTTTCCCCAAGAAAAAAAATGGGGTTTTGTTTATGCATAATAACTCTATGCTTTAGCCACCATTATAATCTAAGTCAAATGTCTTAATATTCCCAGTGTACTATTATGAGTGTGAGCCTGTAAACTGAAGAAGGTCTGAAGTTCTCAGCTCTGTGTTACGTTGCTGATATCATGTTTTAAGATTGTCAGGCTCATTAAGAAGGAAACTCCTTTAATGAATACACACATATGCTTTATTGGTGAAAGAGAGTTAGGAATGAGTGGACTGCTTCAAATGTAATTGCAGTGAAGAAATCTCTGATTATTTTAAGAAGTCAATCCAGCCTGTTTTTTCTGCATAAGAACCACTTTGACAATACCAAGAGGTTGAGCAACAGAAGTCTAATACTACCATAATCAGCACTACATATATGTAAAATCATTATAGTCTACACACTACGCAGTGGCAAACACTGAATTTTCTTAGTCGGGTATTTTGTTGGTACAAGGGACATGGTCCTTCATAAACTGTCTGGCTGATGTCAGATATAGTGGGGAGGAGGTCACTGCTAGTTTTGCTATAGCCTGGGCTCCAGTGAGTCCTTTAGCGTCTGGTTACACAGAAAGTTTACCCCTGTACAACTAAATTCACAAGACTGGGTCAAAGAGAGTGGAAATTACCCCTGCCTGACCCACCAACATGTCTTATTTTATACCTGTAGCTAGCAAAAATAATTTCACACAAAACTATCAATGAAATTACCACATTGACATATATAATTTTGTGTTAAAGTTTTTTTTAATGGTTTTCTTTACATTCTTGTGGTTGCTAAGCAGTTGCTAGACTGATTCCTGGTATAGCAACACCAAACTACCGCCTGACTACCCCTGCTTCAAACTACTGACCAATTACTGCAAGATGTTCCTCCCACTAGAACTCATTGGGCCCAATCCAATGTCATATCAGAAATCAACTGGGTTCACAAGTTCAGGACTTCATAGTGTTTAGTGAGCGATATGAAGGACATTGGTTAACTCTGACACAGTTAACAAGGCGCTAAAGATTCCTGCAACATTGGCTACGTTGCAGGAAGGTCCCTTACATGCCTGCCTGTATGGAAATCACAGTTCACTTCCTCAAGTGCGGCACTGCTGCCAAACCCAGGCAGATAACCATGTCCCTTCATATAGGTATAAGAACCTGAAATTAAAAAAAAAAGTTGTGAAATAAAAGTATAACTGTAAAATAAAAATTTAACAATATATGTTAACTTGGGAATACATAATAAACGTTTCACATAATTAAAAACACAATTGTGAAAAGAGCATAATAAATAAATAAATAAATAAATAAATAAATAAATGAATAAATAAAAGTGTTAATAACGTAATGAATGAACATGTAAAAGAGTAAAATATAATAAATATATAAAAGTGTAATTAAATAAAAGAAATACCATTATGAAATAAAAATTATTAAATAAATACATCATCCATTGAAGAATGTACATCTATTTTGTATTTATTTAATTTAATTTACTATTTATTTATTTATGAAAACCAACTCTCCATATATCCCAAACTCCGTATTGAATTTTGGTTAACATACACAGTAAGATCACTTATTTTATGGTCTCTGCTCTCATATGCTGTTACTTCCTAATAAAATTAATAAATGTTTCTCAAAGCATGTCAGAAATAGCTTATAACGATAACAGAAGTATATAGTTGTGAAATCCCCCTGCTGTGAGGTCACCACGTCTGAGTCACATTTTACCACTTACGTAATGACATCACGAGGCCTGTGTGAAAAGGCGGAAGAAGAGACAAAAACAACGGCAGCAGGAACAGTAGCTGCCCTCTGGCTCGGCGACGATAGTTTAAGAGAGAGACGTCGGAGTAATTTAACAATTACCTCTTCGCTTTTTCACACTATTGGAGGATTTTGTTTGGTTTGAACTGTAGTTATTGTTTACACTGAATAACAAAATGTCGCTGTTTGGTAAGATATTCGGTAGCGGGGGTAAGGGTGGTAAGGCGCCGACACCCCAGGATGCGATCCAGAAACTCAGGGAGACGGAAGAAATGTTGGCCAAAAAACAGGAGTTTTTAGAGAAGAAAATCGAACACGAACTTCTGACAGCAAAGAAGAATGGCACGAAAAACAAACGAGGTGAGGAAAAGCTTCTGAACTATCGTTTTTGTCTGGTTACACTAACTGTATGTTGGTTAGCTAGCCTCAGGCTAAGTAAGGACTAGGGAAGTTGGCTGCCTACCTGAACTCGTCTGTCCACACGGTCACGGGACTCCATTTTTAAATGTCTCGTTTTAATACAATTAACATACCCCATAGATGTTATCATGCATAAATAATACGTAAGGATATAGTTTAGAACAATTGAAACTGATATAATAAATAACTTAGTAGCAACAGTAACTCAAAGTTGTTGTACGTAAACACACCTCTTAAACGTATCACTTGATGTCATATTAATTCTTTTTTTTCGTTTTGATATTTGCTGACATTGTCCATTAGTAATGTATGCAATTGTAAATGTGTTTACAATGGCATGCTAGGTTGGGCATGTTAGGCGGCTTCACAGTGACATTTTTGTGCCTGATTAGATTTGTCATTCAGAGAAACTTGAGAAGACAGACAAGTCTCTCTCTTCAGCGTAGCACAAATAAAAGGAGGACTTAAAATGTTTGCGAGTACTGTCAGGTGTCTGGCTGTAAAAACTTTATTTTATATAGCACAAATTACCAGTTGATTCATTACGTGCAATATCAAAATTACAAAAGAATACTTGGACTGCAATAACAGCTATAGACTTTTTTTTTTTTTTTATTATTTTACTGCAAACATTTTGACATGAACTAATAAGATGGGGCTTGATTCCACTTAGAGGAAGTTCTATTTGTGTTCTTATTTCACAACTTCCCAGCAGTCACAGGTGCAGAAGTGGACTGCAGCCATTAGTATTACACCTACACTTAACACCATATATTGAAGTTGAAAGATTATACGTTGTATGGTAAGAACAATATTCACCAAGATTACATATTGCATTTTTCCTATTATTGTGCAGATCCAGATTGAATTGGGCCAGCATTTTTTTTTAGTTGGGGTTACAGGAAGCTCTGCAACCCCAGCTAAAAATCATACCATACCACTCATGTCACAGCTTCTCTAAGCTAATCTCATCCTAATATATAACCATGTAGTTTTTAAAGTTCTACTCCAAACTTGTGCTTTTGTTCCCAGCTATGAAACCTGATTTTCAACATAGTTCTTTATTCACACGTCCATGTATTCATCTAACTGTGTGGCTAGATGAAGACATGATACAGATGACAGTTAACAATACATTTGCAGCATACTTAACCTGCCATGATTACTGCATCTGCATAATTACCCCCAAACCAACATCAGTACCCTCCCATTTCCACTGCCACCACATATTTCCACTTTTTTTAGATTCGGGTATTTCAAGAAGAACTTCTAGATCTGTTCAGACTATTTTACTTGGGTTTTTCCTCCAAGCCAAATACAGCAAAGCTCTTAAGACGAGGATGATGATTCAGAGATGGAGATGTAGTAGTAGAAGCTACTTTTAGCATGTTGTATATATGTAATGTTTTTCATATTTATTTTGTTTTGTTTATAAAAGCCAAGAACCAAATTTAACACTGTCATTAAAATTAACAGGGACATTTATATTAATTGCAAGTATTTTTATTAAGTTTGGTATTGTGATGTTGTACCTTACACTTAAAAAATATATTGTCCTGTCCTCCCACTGGGGTTATAAAATTGGTCCTAAAAAAAGCCTAGCTGATGGCAGAAATAGAAATTTGCATTTTCAAAGTGGTTGTGTGATATGAGTAGTAGGCTCTGCAACCTGCATAATCTGATCATGATTCCTGTAATGTCACATAATGATATTTGCAGGGTGGAACTTGTTCTGGCTGCTGGTATAATCTGATAACACTGAAACTGTCAGCTGCCGTCTGGCTCCTGGTGGAGCAGACCAACCACAAAGTATAGTGTTGAAGGTGTGTTTGTGTGTGTGTCTTGCTCAGAGAGAGAGATTATTGCTTTTCTTGAATACAAACAATGTGTCATTGAATGGCAAGCCAACCATAGAAATGTGCTGAGCGACTGCTGAAATGTTTTGATGTAGCAGAGTGTGATTACTCATATAAACCTTAATATTCTTATGACATGTTATGCATCAAAAGCTGCAAACACTTCTTTAGTCTTTCTCCAAAAGAGAAAACCATTCATAAGAGGAAGGTTTTAATTTATCTGAATGTTGCATTAAAATAATAGCAGAAACTAAAAGTTACGTTATCAAAGTGGTTGCAAGATGTTAACACAACATTAGGGCTGCTTAAAGTGATGTTTTGCTGTTCAGTGAGGCTGTCCTCACACAACGTTAGCACAGAGACCACCAGTTTAAAGTGGAAGCAAAGCAGCACCTGATGGTACTATAATGTTGCACGTATTAAGTCATAAATCAAATTATTGAAATGTTGAGCTGATTAGATTTTGTTGACTGGCATTTCTTTCTGTGTGAGACTGAAATGTGTGATGTTTGTGTATTGAAACTGACCCCACTGTCAGTGTTTTTCGGCATAAACTGTTTAAATAAGTGAAGGAATAAAAGTCTATGGTTTCCTATTTGTAAAAGTTTTATTGCACCTACAAAAATATTTTAGATTTCACTTCACCTTGATTCACCGCTTTCCTTACACTGGGTGGAGACGGGCTGAGAGGAGAGGATGCAAGATAAACATTACAGACCAGAACTTTCAGCTCCAGTGCTGCAGAGTGTCTGAATCATACTAACAGCAACCTGTTTCCACTAAACCTTGCACAGCAATGAATATCCCCATTTGATCCAACTTTTTGTCACAAATCCAGACTCTAAAGTGAAACTACAACCCAGACTCTTGTTTCCCTGCTCCTATGACTCAGCAGGTTCAGCTCAGTTTCACTGAATGTAGCATCAAACAGGAATTACCAGTAATGTTGTTTACACAAACCAATCACATATTTCATCCCACATAAGGGGCAGTCTTTAACCTCCATGCTAGTCGAGCAGCTGCTTCTAGATTTCCAAAAATTGTGCTCTTGGAGTAAGTTTTTATGAGATTAAACAAACCTTTAACAGTCTGGATGAAACATGATGTGTCTGCATTCAGATTTGGCTCAGATGGGATTTAATCAGATCTTCATCAGGGCAACATAGAACATGGCTACAGTTCAGTGAAAAGCGAGGCAAATGGGCATGTCTCATGTTCTGGCTGCTTCGTGGTTGTTTATGTGATGGTTGCTGATTTTTGGGGAGCGACAGATGCTGTAACTCCTGTTTAAATTTGCAATCATGAAGCAAAAATGAACAATGTGCTGCCACTTAAATCAAGCCCATTGTTGGTGTGTGTGCGTTTTTTTTTTTTTTTTTTTTTTTTCCTTTCCCTGTCTTTGTCTTTCTCTTTTCTTCCCAGGCAAAAACCAACAAGTCTTTCTAAAAAAAAGTGGTGCTTTGAAGCAAA
>JBAFTA010000004.1:11481597-11492667 GCA_036919975.1 Melanotaenia parkinsoni
GGAGAGAAAAAGTGTTAAACTCCTGTTGAAATTTGAAACACGGAAAAAAAAAGGAAAAAGGTGTTGCCACTGAAAGCAAGCCCATTGTGGGGGGGGGTGTTTTTTTTTTTTTTTTTTTTTTTTTACTTTCCCTGTCTTTGTATTTATATTTTCTTCACCGGTAAAAATCAATAAGTCTTTCTAAACAGCAGTGGTGCTGTGAGAAGCAGTCTTTCTACAGTGGAAAATGTACCTGTTTGTTTCTCTTAAAAACTTGAACGTACGCTTTTTAAAAACTCTGTTTTACCTCTAAAAGGACTTTTATAAAAGTATTAAAAGTAACACCCAGTGTTATTTTTATTAGGAGAAAACTAGAATTCAAAATTAATGAAATATATTTAGAGGCTTTTATAGTAGGATGCTGTATTTAAAGAGATCATCTGGAAGTAATCTTTTAAACCTTATCTTAAATGATGGCTGAAGAAGAATCTAATGGTGATCATTAATTTTATACCAAGATGTTTAAGTCTCTACTTGTTTGTTTGTGTTTGTTATTTTCTCTGTTATTATACTGTGGTTTCTCATTTCTCTTGTAAATTATTTTTGTTATGTTAATGTGTTTGGGTTTAGATTAAGATTAAATTGAAAATTAAATTATATTAAATCTGGTACAAATACAGTATATAAATGGCAGAGTGCAGAAACTAGTTACCCAAGAGGTACCCACTATAAAGCTTTACATATATCAATACGGAGTGTTTGTGCTGTAAGACCTCCTGAAACTGATTTTATTCCTCTGCTGTCTCCATCCAGCGGCTCTACAGGCCTTGAAAAGGAAAAAGCGCTACGAGAAGCAGCTCACGCAGATTGATGGGACGTTATCCACCATCGAGTTCCAGAGGGAGGCTTTAGAAAACGCCAACACTAACACAGAAGTGCTCAAAAACATGGGCTTTGCAGCTAAAGCTATGAAGGCTGCTCATGAAAACATGTAAGCTGCGTGTTGGGGACGGTTGCAGTAAACGTCTGGTTGTTTACATTTTTCTGAGGTTTTTCTGGTGTACTTGATTTTCTGTTCTAACTTGTAATTTCCAAATTAAGGGCGGAGCTTATTACTGCGTTTCTTCATCTTTCTTAATGCCATAGCTAGTTTTATATGTTCTACATGTTTCTTACCGTATAGTATGTTGTTTTACGGGAGTTTATATTTTTTCTTTGAGTCATCTTTATTTTCCTGTTGCTTCAATTTTTGTATACAGAGTGTTTTAATCCTTTTGTTACCTTTTAATATTCTTGTTTATCCTTTGTGGATTGTTAAATTTCCTCTCTTCTTTTACTCTTCTAGTGCACCTTACAGTCCATTATTGTTCATGCTCAGACATGTTTGTGTTTATTTTTTGTTTTATGTTGCATCTCTCTGTTTCCCCATTTCAAAGGGATATTGACAAAGTAGATGATCTTATGGCAGATATCACAGAACAACAGGAGGTGGCCCAGGAAATCTCAGATGTCATCTCCAGACCAGTCGGCTTTGGGGAAGACTATGATGAGGTGAGAATAAAGAAAACATGGCGGCCACAGAAATGGTGTGAAGCCCGAGGCTAGGGTGGAACGGTTTCTCATATGAGCACATCAACCTAATTTGAACAATTAGAAGGAGCTACTGATAGTACCTAGTTGAAATGTACATCTATATGTCACAGAAAAAAAAGTTTGACTTGGTAAAATAATTTCCTTGTTTGTGCTCAGGATGAGCTTTTGGCTGAGCTGGAGGATCTGGAACAGGAAGAGCTGGACAAAAATCTTCTGGAAATCGAAGGAAAAGAAGATGTACCTCTACCCAGCGTGCCATCAACATCACTTCCATCAAGACCAGGTACATTTTAGACTCACATATATGGAACAAATTCAGTTTAAAAACAACAACATAAACATTAAATGTCCTGCTTTGTTCCTGTTTGTTTCAGCCAAGAAGAAGGTGGAAGAAGACGAGGATGACATGGCGGACCTCGAGGCCTGGGCAGCTAACTGAGCTAGCACACCCTGCTAGCTAGCTGTCAGCCCTCTGCTGTCTGTCTCTGTTACCGTACTAGCTCCAGACATCTTGGAAGACAGACGGGGACTCCAGGCTGCCGGCATGCTGCTCTGTCTGAAAGCCTTCATCTCAATGTCTAACCATACCCCCAACTGATAGTATGCACTTGTGCACATGTTTACTGACTTAAATGAAACAAATCCAGGCTTTTTTTTTTCTTTAAAATGACTCTCTTTGCTCCAGCTGTGCACTCCTCTGTCACTCCTAATAGCCTGTGGTTATGCACGTTAAAATTCTCTGTACGAAACGGAGCATGAGCATGTAAGTGCATACTGCCAGAAAAGGGCGTATGGAGGAACAGGATGAGGCTTGTCTTTGGAAGAATGTGAAGAATCAACAGACGAGTGCAGGAAACAACAAAAAGAAAAGGAAGAAAAGACGGCCATTTTTCTGCGTCCTGCGTTGCCATCTATCTGCTTTGCTACAGACGTTGCGACAACCCATCTTTGCTAAATCCCAAAAACCTGGAAAAAAATAAATTTTAAATATGTAGGACTTTTTCCTTCAGATGTCGGTGTCAAATTACTAAATGAAGACATTCTGTTTATGTGGGGAAAAAAAAATCTAGTCACATCTGCTGCTGAAGTTTGCATCAAAAAATTTAAGTTGCTTATCAGGATGAATTTACTAATAAAAAAAACAGGGTGGGGGAATTTCAAACATGAATGTGAAATCCTTTTTTTAGTTTATCAAGTGACTCCTTGACATCCAATGTTAGGATTTGTTTCCTTTTATAAATGCTGATCACTTTCTTTAGATGGTGGAGTTGCTTTGATTTGAGGGATTAACTGTAAATCTGGATTTTTCCACCTGCGGTTTGTTGAGCTCAGACCTGCTGAACTGAAGATGCTTATGAAGAAATCTCTGAACTTTCTTCTCACTAATATAAGATGCAAAATTATTTAAATGGTTAAGGATAAGGACATTATTATCAATCATCTCATCAATACGGCCATGCATTTGTCATGTTTTCACAGCTATAAATCAGGTGTACACCGCTTCTTTAAGCTTGCGTGCATCAGCATGTTGGTCCTGTAGACTGCAGGTTGGGGTCTTTAGGCATCAGACGCGCTCACGCTTCTTTCCCAAATGCATTTCTGGTTGGGATCTGAGAAGTTTGAAGGTCAATCTGTTGCCTTGTCCTGCTCCTCAGATCAGTCCTGAGCAGTTTTTGAGAGGACACACCAAAATACTAGGACTTCTTGTTTGCCCCCAACAGAGCATCGAGATGACCATTGCCTGTCGATGGTTTTGAAGTCGCAGTAGATGTTTAAATATATGACTAAATCACTCCATCTCAATGCACTGGTCATTTCAGTGCAGATAAAAATAAAATATTTCCCTAAAATAAAAGGCATGTTACATGAATTTGTCCACAGGACACTCATGCAGCAGAATTATTCTTCTCTAGTAAGAATCAGTGGATGTTTTTTTTTTTTTTTTAATTTATTGCCAATTCTATAATAAAATTGTTCTTTTATATTTAGCTTAAACAATCAGCTGGTTACAGCAGCATGGCTGCTAGCAGGCACATTACAACACTTTGGGGGGCTTCTCCCCAAATTAGAAATAACTCGTGCCTGAAACCTCCAGCGCCTTGCTTGTCTGTGATTTAACAATGGCAAAATGTGAGAAAATCCTACACGAGTGTGTGTGTGTGTTTTCAGCCTTTTAGGAAAGCTGCTGTGCGTGAAGATGAACTTTAAGGTGGTTTTGTGAACTTCAGCTATTTACCTGTAAATTGCTTGAAGCACATTGGGTGTGTGGGATTTTTTTTTTTTTAACCTGTTGATCTTCCTGATAAAATCATCAGTTTCTGCTCGCTGCACTTCCCTCCACCTGTTAGCACACGGGTCTGAATGGCAGGATCGGGGTTGAATGTATATCAGTTGTGATTTTACCTTAAACATGACTTTAAAAAAGGTACAATTTTAACACTTGACCCCGATCCCTACATTTATAAACATAAGCTTCCATACTTTTTTATATTTACCTCAGATATTCATGTGATTTTTTTCTGGCTGTGTAGAACTTCAGCTACAGTGAGATCTGTAGCTGGCTCTGCTCAGAGCTGTAGGAAGAGTGGGACATTGGAGACTTTCATGTGGCAGCCTTCTGCCTTCCTGCTGTGGGGTTGTATACAGTTTATCTAAATAAAGTTGGGATTCAAAGCACATGTCAGTATTGTTGCATCTGTTGATGTTTCCCTTTCAGGGCTTTTCCAATCAACAGCTTAGTCCATGTTGAATCTGAGTTGTCTTCAGTACTGTGCAAAAAAGCCTTGAAAGACCTCTATTTTTATTTTTTTTATTAATTTGTTGTTTTTTTTTGGGGGGGGGGGCTCTTAAGAACCCAGACTTTTTTCTGTTCTTTCAAAGTTGTCCTCAGCATCAGTCCTTTGGGCTTTCTGGAGGCCTTGCAGAGTTTTTCTTTGCTAATTTTTCCATCCAATTCAACACATTTCAGAGAATTATTGTTCCTTTGAACCATTAAAGAATAAAACAAAAAGGCACCTAATTCAATGGATGAACCAGTGTTGTGTCTACGCACAACAGAGAGTAGTATTAAGTAGTATTTTTAGACACTTAAACCTATCGGCCTGTTTTAAAAATGACTTTGCTCCCTTTTCTGTAGTTTCATTAATATAAAATGCTGCACATGTTACACAAACAGACAAAAATAATACTTTTGAAGCAACAACGTGATTCCCAAAGAGCTAGCTGCAAACTTGGCATATCGAAGCGTGGTGTGCAGCGTGTCCTTAAAGTAATTTGACTTTAAGGACACACTTTACTGTACCAAGAACATACACGTAACATGTAACAGCAATGTTGAAACGGGCAAAAATGCATTTTCACTGATGCTCAGTACTATAGATACATACAGTACATACTAGAATAGCTCTAATTCTGTCACTTTAGAAGAAGCGCTTGTTTTGGATATCACCACCTAAGCATCATTTGAGGAAACTTGGAAGTTTTGACCAGGATTTGTCCTTTGATTTACACATTAAACAAGTCTGCAGATCAAATCAGAAAGCAATGCTGAAAAGCTGGTCCCTGCATTTATTACATCCAGGTTGCACTAAAACAATGTCATTTTTTGCCAGGTGTCGTAACTATTTCCTGCAAAAGGGCCTTCTTGTAACATCTATATCTGTATATCTCATGCTAAGGGTCCAAATAGCCGTTTCCTGTATTAAATATCTTGTTGTTCCTCATCACCCCACAAGAGCTGTTTGCTCTCAGAGTGCAAGCTTGTTCCCAGATTTTCCTGAACTGGAACAAGAGGATGCTTGTTTATAAGACCAATCTAAAATATATACATTCATCCTTTTTCTATACCTGCTTGCTCCACTGCAGGGACGCAGGGTGGCTGGAGTCTATCCCAGCGACTGTTAAGCAGGGTACATCTGTGTCAGGTCACCAGTCAAATCAAAGGGTCAGTAGAGACAAACTCACGCTCACTCACTCCAACAGAGAATTTAGAAATACCAACTCAACATCATGTTTTTGGACTGAGAGGAAGCTAGAATACCTAGAAAGAACCCACACCTGCTAAATGTTTTATTTATTTTATTTTTTTAAACTGTTGTCTTTACATCATACTGACAAGTTTTGTCTTGATGATCATTAAGTCATATTTTGTTTCTAAATGTGTGTCTGTTTTGTCCTGTAAAGTACTTTGGGCTGCTTTATGTAACCAAAGCTGAAGTTTAAGTTGAATGATTAACCCTCACCGTGAAGACCCCTTTGGTCTAAGCATATTAGTTTCTCTAGTTTCTTGTTGGGACCATGTTTAGCCTGTTTCTGCATCACATAGTTTTTCTCATTCTTTTTCCTCTTTTTCAGTATGACATACTGTATAACTTGAATTCTCTTTTAGAAACTATATATATATATTTATATACATGTGTGTGTATGTGTTTTTCTTCTTTCCTTTTAGCTGTTTACCAAACTCAAGCCAAGACTTGAGATTCCTGGGCAGACTGAAATATGCTCCTAAATTAGCTGTAGCATAGTATTACTACTTGTGGGATCAGGTTAAACTCTGACCATGTGGCCCTTTGAATCAAACTTTTCTTCTTTTTATGAGAAAACACGTCATGAAAACTTTAGGCAAGTTCATCAGTTGAATGCAAAAGCCGTTTTATACTTACCAACAAATAAGTGTAATTTTTTAATACATTTCAATGGAGCTACACTGACAACGAAAAAAAAAACAACTTTTTTTTAGATTCAATGCACTGCAATAAAAGAACAGAAGTAAATGTAAACATATGTTGTGGCGTGCTTTCAGCTGTATTGTATGGGTTAAACCATTGTAAATATTTTGTAATGTCATCGGAAGTGCTCGTCACCCTACACAGCTGCGGTGATTATACAATGGGAGTTTCCAATAAACCCAGTGTTGGGGATTATGTTTGATCAATGAAAACGTGTCTGGATGTGTCCTTATTCCTCCGTTGGTGATTCATGTAAAACGGCCTCGATATGCTTGCGGACCGCTGAGTGGTGTCCTGTCAACATTAAATAAAATCAATTAATTCTCAGCCTATGTAGTGTTTTCTACTGATTCATATTTTCCTGTTTGTGCAGAGTACTTTGCTCGTCTTTACAGAGGAAAACCTTCCTCTAGAATTCATTTTAGTAAACACTCCTCAGCTGATGAAGATTGTTATGTGATGCAAATACTTGCGTAACCTACAATTTCTTATTCAACCAAATTTGCAGAGCAAAACTATCATCTGGCAACACCGACAGAGTCCGGATACAACTTGCTCCAACCAAACGCTCAACGCACCCACCACTAACCTACAATTCAAGTTATGATTGGCCAACCCTTCTGCATGTTATCCAATCATTTCTTTCATTTGTGGGGCGGAAGCTGCTGTAGCCAATAGGAATCCAGAGTAAACCCGGGTTCGAGCTTCCATGTCGCGTAAACTCGTTTGAATTAAGCTTCGACGATAAAAACCGAGCCGTCATGTGTCTGTCCCTCCCTCTCTCCCTCCGTCCGTCGGCCAGGCTGCAGCGGCACTCAACCTCCCCGGAACAAAACACAAGAAAACAACCATGTCTGAGAAACTTCCCTACAAAGTTGGTCAGTGTCAGCATTTGCAAATATCGCTGTGTGGATCAGTTACTTCTCTTTTACATATGGTGGTTTGCTAGCAAGGCTGGTGTGAAGCGTATGGAAATGTGCATGACGGTAACAGAATTAGCCTAAAGCTAACCGCGCAACGAAACAAATACAAATATCCGATAGGGACATATTTGTTGAATGTTTGTAGCTTTTTCCAGGCCCGGTTGTTGCTAGCGTAAACTTGTTAGCATATGTAATAAATGGGAAAACCTAGTAATTATTCATTCACAAGCCACATGAGTTTAATTTTTATCTCTGTTCAGTCGCTGCAACGCGCATTCTGTAGATTTTTATGCTATGCACCATTTTACGCTTTTGATTTAATTCGGAGAATGAATCGCCACTAACTGTCGTGTTTGCGCTCAGCATGGGCTGCTCGGCGAAATCAAACTTCAGTCAAAGCGTTTGGGGCATGTAGTTCACTAGTAAACCCAGCTGCGTAATACCCCACTACTCTTTCATTGTTTGTAAACTCAGTTTCCCGTGATGTCTTGCGCTTCACCGCCAGTTTGTACATGAGTGACAAGAACAGGCAGAGATTGAGGCGAACTGTGTGTCGCTGCATGCCACTTGTGCTTGTATCACACGTGGTCCATCTTTGGCGCTGATCTGAGAGTTGAATACTTTTGATTAATTTTTCTCGTTGGGAAGTTTTTCGATTATAAGATAACTCTCAGGTCCAACACTTAAGATGTCTTTATTGGCCTTTAATGGTGGAGAAACAATGAAAGAATGTTCTTTTATTCACTTACATGACATCTAACGTTAAATTTACTCAAATACAAACAAAAAGTTACGAGTTTCCAGGAGATGCATAAGTGTGACTTACTGTGTATAATAAACGTTATTTAAAGGTATTTAGTTGATGTTTGAAGCACAACCTGCTGTATGTGTGAAGCAGAAGTTGCACAACCGAATAATCCTGGGGCAAAGTCTGCAGGATTGTCAAGAGGTCAAGAGTCAAACTCAGTTAGTGGATCTGTTAAGTTTTAACATGTTAATTCATGCAGTGCTATCCATTTATTACAAGTACTGAAGCAAGTGCAATATATTGTATTTCCACAAGGTTGGTGGAGATTAAGATTAAACATATTGCCCTGACAGGCTTTATGTAGGGTCTCTGATCCATATTCATACTTTGTACATTAGGCTTTCAAGTTCTCCCCTCTAAATTAAAGAACAATAATGATTAAAAAAGAAAAAGGCAGCAGCAACACCAGCTGTTGTAAAATGAAAGGAGTCACTTTGTTGACTTAGTGCTGACAGCCCAGATCTGTTTGCCACAGCTGTCGTTCTGTGGTTTTTCTCACTGCAGCATGGAGGATTTTACAGAAAGAAGTGGTTATACACTCTCAGTTGATATGACCGACTATTGCAAACAATGGTGAAAATCATTTGAGTGTATAATTGAATTCGTCTTATGACATGAAACCCGGGCCGTTGAAAGTTTCCTCATAATTACTTCAAAAATGCCGACGGGGATTATTAGCATTAGTTGAACAAATGGGGATTTGTGATCTCAGAGCATTGTGGTTCTCTTCTGAAGATTACCCTTAAAAAATGCTAGGAGGAAATACGAATAGGTTAAACATATATTATTTGAAACCCCACATTTTAATTTGTCCTATGATCGAAACATGACTGTGTAACAAGAATTAATCGTGTTAATTAAATGTGGAACACTTTACTACACAAAATACAAATATCAACAGAATAAAAAAAAATCTGTATGTATATAAGAAACATGGGGAAACTGCAGGAACAAGAATGCTTTTGAACCCTTTTGACCTCCTGCTGTCGCTCTGCTGCTCCTCTAGCTGACATCAGCCTGGCTGAATGGGGACGTAAGGCCATCGATATCGCGGAGAATGAGATGCCCGGCCTCATGAAGATGAGGGAGATGTACAGTCAGTCCAAGCCTCTGAAGGGCGCCCGCATCGCCGGCTGCCTCCACATGACCCTGCAGACCGCCGTGCTCATCGAGACCCTTACAGCCCTCGGAGCTGAGGTGACATTTATTTGCTGTTTATTTGAACCGAGCCATGTGGCTCTTTAGGCGAGCATTTCTTTAGCAATGTTGACACATGCCTCTGTGGACTGAGTTATACAAAAGCTGAAGTATTGGATCAGAGTGGATGGAGATGCTATGTTACTGGATCATGTGTTGGTATATAATGAGTGAGCAAGCATGAGTTAATTGAAAAGCTCTAAGTTTAACATTAGAGAGTGTCTGAAAATATTTGAGCATTGGGAGTTAAACATGGTGCATTTGGGGGGGGGGGGTTTATCATAGACTTACTTCCAAATCCTCTGTTAATCTTTGTGGCATTTATGTGGAGATTTCAGTCAAATTGCCATATTTATTGTTCAAACACTACTCTGAGTACACTGTTAGCTGTGCAGACATTGATAGTACTTACTGAGGACGTGTTTATTGATTGGTACAAACTGAGTGGGGGATTTTCTCTTCCCCCTCTGTTTCTCAAGGCTGACGTGTTCTGTTATCGTGTTGGTTTAATCTGTCTGACTAGGACTGGTCTCGTCCTGCAGGAACCTGCACTCTGAAAGCCAGCAGAGAACAAATGGCAGCTTGCTTTCTCAGCAGGGGTTTTCTAATATTGTATACCCAACCAGTTTTACTTCTTTCCCCTTGCCTGTGTTCAGGCTTAAATGACTTTTAGCCTTGAAGGGACTTTGCATTACATCATCCAATAACAGATTAGCGTCTAAGCCACTTTCACATCCAGCCAGACAAAAAGCAGATTTACTTTCCATTATTTGTTTTACCTTGCAGCAGATGATGCTGCACAGTAGATGGCAGCACTGAGTTACACACATAAAATTATTAACACTGAAACAATTTAAAATGGCAGATCTTTTTTCTTTTTTATTCATTCAATACTGACGCATGGGCCAGTGACATAACATCTCCATCCACTCCAGCCTTTGTATAACTATAATCTGGTAGATGTTGATGTCCAGTTGGGACCAAACAGTGCAAAATCCCATGCATTGTCCATTAAAGATTAACTATATATTTGTTTTCTGATACCCTCTGCCCTGTTTTAAGTTAAACTAAAAGAGCTGTGACATTTTCAATATAAATATAACCTTGAAGGAAATGGAAAATATCATTTTAGATTTTCACAAAAGCAAATGCAAGAAAATGATCAGCAAATTTAACTTTTAATGCATCGAATTCAGTTCAGTTCTCTCCATAAATTGACTCTGTTGTGAATGAATACAATTCATCGCTTATTATGTGAAGGCGCCTTGAGGCGTTACAGCCCAGCTCTTCGTGTTGCAGCTGTGTCATAAGGTGGAAGACAGAGACTGGTGGTGGTCTGCACTGTGACTCTACAACACACCGAGGACTTGGACTGATTTGTCAGCATCCACAGTTAAACACACGAAATGCTGCTCCTGTAGGAATCACCCAGATTTATAGCAGCTATAACCAGTGGAACTCAAACTGGGCCTGAAACCTGATGACATTTCTCCTCTACTGATATGACTCATTGAAATTTTGATTTAGTTCAGGTTTTCACAGTTACGCGGTCCCTCTGCAGGTGTAAATCCTGTCAGAAGCTAAAGCTGTAATTTTGCAGATTTTAATTTTCAATGTAGATTTTCAAGACTTTCCAGCCCCTGACTGAGGCTACACTGCTGCTTGTTGACATGGATGTTGCTGCGCTGCTTGATACTGAACAATCAGACATTTCTTCCTTCCTCCAAATGGCAAAATATTAAAATCACAGCTTATTACAAAAGCTGCATCCATCCATCCATTTTCTTCCGCTTATCCGGAGTCGGGTCGCGGGGGCAGCTGCCTAAGCAGGGAAACCCAGACT
>JBAFTA010000004.1:11492767-11513062 GCA_036919975.1 Melanotaenia parkinsoni
CTTTCGGGCTGAGCCCGACCGGGCCCCATGGGTAAAGGCCCGGCCACCAGGCGCTCGCCTCCGTGCCCCACCTCCAGACAAAAGCTGCATTTGAAATAAAATTGTTTTAAAACCCTGAAACTCCACAAAAAGTCAGTAAAATTTCCTTTCCTTGCTGCCTTTTCTTTTCATCCACAGGTTCAGTGGTCGAGTTGTAATATTTTCTCCACTCAGGATCACGCTGCATCTGCCATCGCCAAGTCTGGCGTTCCAGGTACCACATACCTCCCCTGGATCAGTATTCTGATGCTGGTCTCTTTTCACACATGAACACCAGGGATTTTTGGGAGCAAGTCTGGACACTTGGTTGGTGTGGTCTTTTTCCACTGTTTCTGTTGACACAGAGGGTTTCTGCTGGAGATGTGCTCCTTGTTATATTACTATGAGTACTCTATGTTATCTGTATGGACTGCCTGTCCAAAAAGTAAGGGAAAAAAATCATCACCTGGATTTAACTAAGCAAATAGGTACGAGTGCTGCCTTCAGATAATTACTGCATGGAGGATTGTTTCAGCTGGAAACAAATAATTTAACCACAACTGATGCAGTGAGTTTCTTTTCATTTCTCAAACAGCCATGAGGGAAGACGCGTCCTGTGGTTGTGGAAAGATGTAAATCTGTTTCAGAGGGATCGTGAAAAAGACTTCAGTTTGCTAGGAAGCATAAAGATTGGACTCTGGAGCAATGGAAAAATGTCATGTGGTTAGATGAGTCCAGATTTACCCTGTTTCAGAGTGATGGGAGCATCAGGGTAAGAGGAGAGGAGGATGAAGTGATGCAGCCAACATACTGTCTACTGTACAAGCCTGTGGGGGCAGTCTATAATATGTGGCTGATGCAGTTGGTCAGGTCTAGGTTCAGCTACATTATGTGTCCAAAGAATGAGGTCAGCTGATACCTGAATATACTAAATTACCAAGTTATTCCATCACTGGATTTTCTTTCCTCCCTAATGGCATGTCCATAGTCAAAGATCACAGTGGCAGCATTTATCAAACTCAGATTAATAGTCCAGATCTTAATCCCATTGAGAGAGGCTGAAGACTGCAGTGGTCCATCTCTCCCATCATCACTACAAGATCTTGGACAAAAAAAATAACACAACTGGAAATAAATGTAATGACTTAGCAGAAACTTAAGAAATGATACCACGGTGACTGTGTGCTGCAATCAAAGCAAGAGGCGGTCCAACGACTTTTAGTTTGGATGGGTAGCATATCCACAACAGCAGGGAGAGAACCGAAAGCAGCATTCATATCGGCAGAGAGGACAATCCAGCACACACATGCTCATGTAGACCGTGATATCAAACGATCCAGAATATTTTTAATGACACATTCATACATTATCTCACCCGCTGATGTTCTAGAGATTTTACTAGGGATGGAACATCTCTAGAACATTTCCTAACCCCAGTACATGTGCATGAACAGAAGTTCCCACAAGTTATTCCCAAAATCAGCACTAATAATTAAATCCATGCTCATGTCTCTCAGACAGTTTTCTGGTCTGTTTATGGTTTAGGCTGAATTCATTTAAAGGAATAACATGTTTTTGACTGACGACAAAGAGAAGAAATGAGTAAACATGTCTCGGCAGTGTATGCGTGGAAGGGTGAGACGGATGAGGAGTACGTGTGGTGCATCGAACAGACTCTGTACTTCAAAGATGGCCAGCCCCTCAACATGATCCTGGATGACGGCGGGGACCTTACCAACCTGGTCCACCAGAAGTACCCGAAACTCCTGGCAGGTTGGTTTAATGCATGCTTGGACACGCTTTCACTGTTTGTTTACCATAAACAGACATGTACTGATGTATGTTTTTTAAATCTGATTGGCTGTCTGCCTAAATTTACTAGGTGACCAGTGCAGTCGTTTAATTTTTTTATTTTTTATTTTAAATTAATTAGTTAATAATTCGGCTTCTCTCAAAAAGACATTGATATGTTCACTAGCTTGTCGTTTGGTGTTGTCACGTCATCTGCTGAACACAGGGAGCGTCAATACTTTACATTTTGATCTGAATAAATGAGTAGAGGTAGTGGAGCACTTCATTTCCCAGCGTGGGGGTTAACAGCACACAGGATTCAAGTGTTTGTACTACATGGACATCGACTCATTTACAGAATAAAAATATAAAACCCAGTTTGATTTTGTTAAGACTCTTTAGACAGCTTGCATGCTGCTTGTGTGAGATAACCGCCAAAGCGGTGACGATTATGCTAAAAATAAGTAGGAAAAAAACAAACAGCCCCCTATTTAAACCTTTCTTGAACAAGGAAAATGTTTTTAAAGAAATTCTCTGTGGCATCCTGAAGAGAATTCTTTAGCTGAGAAGAGATGAGCCCGAAGTTTCACACTTTGTAAGAAAACTTAATTCTCTGGTCTCTGGAGTATAATTGGCTGTTTTTGATTTGGCCTTTTAATATTTCATGTTTTAAAAAGCTTTGCCTTGTTTGGTTGTTTTGTGCTAAAAAATCATAATACCAACCTCACGTGTGATTTTAGTTTTATTCATTTTGACAAACTATTAACACACTGGACCTAAAATCACACAAATGATAAAATCTGAGGAGGAAAGTTTTTTTTTTTTTCTTTTGATGTGTGTGTGTGTGTAAAAACCACAAACATTTTTATAACTTAGCATGCCAATATAAATGGCTATTTTTAAAAAACTTACGTACAAATTTAGTGGACAACAAAGTTACAATTATTTACATTTCAGGCAGTGTCTCAGGCGCTTTTGTGCAATTATTTGTGGCAGACGAGCATCAATGCAACAGCTGTCAGACATGAGTGAGAGACTTTTGTCTGTGATTATTAAACGGGATGTACAAACGGTGAAAACGCCTCTAGCTTGATATGAAGCGCATCAGTGCATGTCTTGGAAGTGCTTTAAATGCCCCTTGAGGCATTGCAGCCCAACTGCTGGTGTTGCAGCTGTGTCATACGGTGGCGGAGAGATTGGTGGCGGTCTGCACCGAGACTCTACAATAGAGGACTTGGAGTGATTCTCACCACCAACATTTGGACATGCGAGTGTATTTCTCATCATAAGGCTTTGCGCTGTTGGCTGCTTGGATTATTTCTTTCCCTCCACCGTTTCTGCTGTGAAAGCATTGGAATATTTTTGTGGCTGCTCAATGGAGAGAGGAAATCCTTTTATATATTCATGTTTTTATTTTTTTAGGTATCCGTGGGGTGTCGGAGGAGACCACAACGGGTGTCCACAACCTGTACAAGATGCTGAAAAAGGGGGAGCTCAAGATCCCCGCTATCAACGTCAACGACTCTGTCACCAAGGTAACCAGTCTCTAAATTTTAAGTCCTCTTAAACTGCATCCTGCCTTTGGAATTGTCTTAATGTGGACACTAATGGCACCAAAGACGCCATTAGTAGATGTTAAACTTAGCTGCATTTAAAATCTACCCGTCTCATTTTGAAGTCTGGGGATGTTGTTTAATTTGTGTCCTTACCATCTGCAGAGCAAGTTTGACAACCTCTACGGCTGCAGGGAGAGCCTGATCGATGGCATCAAGCGAGCCACGGATGTCATGATTGCCGGCAAAGTTGCTGTGGTTGCAGGTTACGGCGACGTGGGTAAGGGCTGCGTCCAGGCTCTGCGAGGATTCGGCGCCCGCGTCATCGTCACAGAGATTGACCCCATTAACGCCCTGCAGGCTGCCATGGAGGGTAGGCGATGAATTCAATTCAGATCATTTAAATTCCCAACTAAAGTCATCTTAATTCTCTTTAAGAGAAACTAAACTTCACTTTTGTTTAACCCAGTTAAATAAAATTTATTTTAATACAAATGTTTTTAATTTTACAGTATTTCATGACTGTTAAAATGGGAGATGATTTTGAACCAGAAGTTTTTGTTTTCCGAAACAGGCTTCATGAAAGTGGATCATCTGAACTTGAAATTTAGGATACAGACTTGAGACTGTGGTATATTGTACAAACGTGTCTTGATTTACTAATCTTAACACGTCCTCAACAGGTTGAAGTAGCTGCTAACTAAAAATTTAATCCAAAGTAAAGCTATAACATTAAAAACTCCACCTTTACGCTCTTAAAGGTTACGAAGTAACCACCATGGATGAGGCTTGTAAGGAGGGAAACATCTTTGTCACCACCACTGGCTGTGAAGACATCATCCTGGGACAGTAAGTCATGGCTGTCCTCTGAACTCTCTCCTAATGCACCAGTAGCAAGTAGTTAACTGTTACACGTCTTTACCTTTAGCCACTTTGAGAGCATGAAAGACGACGCTATCGTTTGCAACATCGGACACTTTGACTGTGAGATCGACATGGCCTGGCTTAACAAAAATGCTGCAGAGAAGATTAATGTTAAACCTCAGGTAAGAAACGACCCAACGCCTCTCTATGGCTGCATCTCTCATCACAGTCACGCTCCAGCTACTTTTTAAAAAACCAAACATTTAATGCCCCTTGAGGCGTTGCAGCCCAACCATTTGTGTTGCAGCTGTGTCATAAGGTGGCAAAGAGAGACTGATGGTGGTCTGCACTGAGACTCTATAACACTCGGAGGACTCGGAGTGATTTGTCACCATCCACAGTTAAACCCATTTTCCTCTTGACTCATCCTTAGCACTACCTTTCTGTTTTACAAGGGTAAGGTTGTGGATATAAAAGCTGGTTGTATGACCAATAAAACCTGATTCCCAAATAAACTGGGTGGAACAAGCGTGAAGGGGTAGTAAAGCCTTTATGTGCACACTAAACGGCATATTTCTGTAAATGGAAAACAGAAGACTTGGGCAACACTACAAAGGAAACATGGCAACTGTTAAATGTTGATCTAAATCTAAACCACTCTCTTACACACTTTTTTAGGTTGATCGCTACCGTATGAAGAACGGCCGTCACGTCATCGTCCTGGCAGAAGGCAGACTGGTCAACCTCGGCTGCGCCATGGGTCACCCATCGTTCGTTATGAGCAACTCCTTTACCAATCAGGTACCGTGAGACAGACGAGAGCAAAAACTGGGAAGATGGATGATATTAAAATGTCCATATGTCTGCATTCAGTCTGCTTGTCCTCATCTGTAGGTGCTGGCTCAGATTGAGTTGTGGACAAACACAGAGAAATACCCCTTGGGAGTCTACTTCCTACCCAAGAAGGTGAGAAAATCTCAGTATCACACTGAATCACATCAACTCGAGCATACACTGGTAGAGACCGGATTCGGATTCAATGCTCTTGATTTGAGTTTCAATAAAGTATTTTTAAAAATGCTTTACTAAAACTCAAATCAAGATAATCTATTTCTTCTGCGCTAAAAGACGAAGCAACATGATGCAAATTAATCAGCAGGTTATTGTAAATTTCTAACTTAATTTTATGCTGTAAAAGCTTTAAAATGTTTAAATTTCTATTAATAAATAATATAAACGTACAGATATTTGATGCTGTTTTCATGAGTTTCATGCGCTATTTTTCTCCAAATGTAAACTATTAGAAAAAATGAAAGTAGTGGTTCCCATCCTATTTCCCTTGTGGACCTCCTTCATGCAAATACTAAAAAGCCGTGGACCCCCTGCCCCATCCCGGGCTGAAACCAGGCTTGGTTTTAAAAGTGAGATCGAGCCAAAGTTAAATTGTCAACATATAGCATTACTAATTATTATTATTATTTTTTTTAAATATATAGAATAGGGACAAAGTGTGGACATAAATCACAATGCCTCTGAATGTTCAAAGCCTCCCAGGTTGGGAACCTCTGACCTACAGTATATACAGTGATGACTGGATCATGTTAGTTTGTAAGCGAATTACCTGATTAGAACAGTGTGTGCATCTGTTATCGTGAAGCCTAACCTGCTCTGTAGCAAGTTGAGTTTTTAGCACGTTGCCGTGGTGATGCACACGGATAAGATGTAAACCAACTCCATTATGATAAAAGGAGGGAATCCACAACTTACTCTGAATAAACCTCCCTAAGCCACCAACTCTGCTTCGTAGCACACGTCTCTGTTATTAAGAGTAACATTGTGCCCAACGCAGATTTTAAACATTTGTAAGCTTAACAACTTTTTCATTGGACTTTTATTGGCTGCAGCATTTGACTTGTAACAATTTTTCACAGTAAATATTAGAAATGTTACGTGTCACCAAAGTAAGCCATGAATTTTGAACCTGAGCCTTTATATTACACGAAGTGGATTCTGCTGGATAATGCTTTATAGGGGACGCTGCTTTACAAATTCTGGAATAGAAAAGATTTAACCAGCCTAAAGAGCCTCAAGAGGCAAAGAACATTCAAGATATTGTGAAGAACAACACACTGCTCTAAAAAATTGTGGAGGCCAATTATTGTCATTCTGTTGATCAAAGATCCAACTTCTTCTTTTTGTGTGTGTTTTTTATTGGCTTATATTTGCAAAATCCAACATCCTCTGACAAGAATCTTGCTCTTATTTTGTCTCTGTAGTTGGATGAGCAGGTGGCAGCTGCCCATCTGGACAAACTGGGGGTGAAACTCACCAAGCTGACAGAGAAGCAGGCCAAGTACCTGGGCCTGCCCTCCGAGGGGCCCTTCAAACCGGACCACTATCGCTACTGAGCTCCCAGTTAGCCTGGAAAAGAAGAAGAGGAGTGTTTTGCTGTAGCTGGGATTGGTTGGTGGAGCATTCAAGAGTTCAATCAGGTTGCATTCTGCTTGGTTTAGGATGGCTAAATATCAACTATTCATGGATACAAAAAGAGTTTTCTGTTCTCCATTAAACTACCTTTTTATAACATGGTGAAGAAATTTCCTCTCATTAAGTCGGGCACTGATTCCTCCGTAGATGAAACTTCTTTTGCCAACCAGATGGAGTGAATAGCTTCTGCTTGACACAAACACTCCCCACATGCCCAAAGATTATGCTGTAGCCTAAAGTTTGAACAATTGGGGTGCATACAAAAAGTACAGTTTTCCTTTGCTTATATAAGCACTATATGAAAGGTCTGTCCCATCACATTTCCTCACGTTTAGCTCACCAACACACCGTCATCTGCAGCTGTCGCTCCTTTTTCCCATCAAAACTCTTCTGAAACACCAAGTGCTGCTGTGGCTGTCGAAGAGAGTTCCTCTTGTCATTTGTGTCATTCCCTCTCCATTTATGGAATAACAAAAAACCTATCACCTGTCTATCTAAAAACAACTCTTTCTTGGCTGAAGGGTGATGGAACATTTTTTTTTACTGGAGGCAGACTGAGTGCCCAGCAGCTTTACTCCAGTGTATTATATTACTTTGCTTTCTGTTGGCACTTAAACTGTGACATGACAGGTATGTCCATTAATAAGAGTACAGACATGCGCTGCTGCCAAAGTACGCACCAAAGCCTGTGGTGTTCTAGGTCTTATTCTTTTTCTTTGACATTGTGATTTGATCTGATCTGACTCGGAGGGCCCAAATATTTGCATCATCCTTCCACTCAAATTCTTTTCTTTACTCTGTTCAATGTTGTAATGCTGGCTGTAAACAAATCAGGGTGGTCTCAGTTCTCAACGGTTAAAGCTTGATGTACCAAGTTCAGCTCCTCACAAATGGTAGATTGGTGTTGAAACTGACCTGTGTGATAAGTGAATAAAAACAAAAAAAACGAAAACAAAACAAACGTTGACTCTTGATTGTTCCTTCTCATCTATATGTAATTGAAATCAACTTAAAGGTGCAGCATGTAACAAAATCAAAAGGTCAAATATTAAAATTTAATATCACAAAAAACTTGTATCTTAATCACTTTACTAAAAATGAACCATTTATATCTACTTCCTGTGGGTCCACCAACAAGGCAGCTGCCATGCCACCATTTTTACTACGGTGTCTCTGAATGGACAAACAACTGAGTGAAGTGATAACCTTTTAAAACTTTAATAGTTTGATAGGTGCTACAGCACCGTTTGGGATGGGCTCATAGAAGAAATCTACACATGTACAACATTTTGAAGTAGTTACCTGGAGTGAGGTCATCACCACACCTGAGGCCACTGGATCCACCGGCAGAAAACGAGCAATGCTCAGCATTTAGCGCTCATCCTTACCACTAGATGTTATTTTTTACACACCAGCTAAATCTGACAGAATTCTGTGAAATCCATTTGGAAAGATGTCTCAATGAAAAACAGGTTCTTTTCCTGTTTTGAAATCATTGGTGGACTTCTTAAAACATGATTATGCTAAAACCTGAATCAAATCTTGTTTATGCTCCCTTGGGTATGTCCATTTCAAACGCTGCCCTTTTTTTCCTTTTTTTGTTAGCATGGATCTTAGCCAGTACATCCACTAGAACTTGAGCCTTTGTAAGACCTGGCCAGGGACAACAGATGAAAACTAAATCTAGCTCATTTACAGAAGTGTTTTTAATAATATGCTCTGGTCCTGACAAATATGTAAAATAATGAAATGGAGGGGAGTCCAGAGACGGAGACACACAAAAGTAGGCAGTGCAGTAGTCTGTGCAGCCATTACAAACATAGCAACTTCTTTGCTCTTGTGGCTGATCGCACTTCAGCTTTGTTGTGCAACACTTAAACAGAAGTCCACATCCAGAAGCACGTCCTCTGATTCAGGTCAGTAAAATGAAGGCATGATAACTCAGTTTTCTGTTTTTTTCATTTTTGCAGCATGTTTTCTAAAGCAGATACACATCATCTTCCTCGACCTGTAAATAAAGAGATTAAATATATATAGTGATGTGCACAAATCAACCTTTTGGATGAACAGTAAACTGGCTGTTTTTCTCATGTTTCCAAAATTTAGCAACATAAATGTGGAGCGTAAGACTGTCCAGATTTTTCTCATGGATGTCGTCTTATCTGAAAGATTCAAGGTCATCCACTGTACCGGTCCTTTCAGGCACCAGTCTGAGCTTCATTATAAAACTGAATTAGCTGACGGAACACAGACCAGATGTCAAAGCAGCAACTCAGATGTAGGTTTAAGGAGTTGATCTCATTTTTGTTTACAGAACTGCTCTGCTGATCAGATTAACATGAATGCTGGGGGGGATATTGGGATCAGTGGAGCTTGAGCCTCTGCACTCAAATATCATATTGTAAGACCTCAGAAATAACCTGAGTTATTGAGGACCAGATCACCCACATGCACACTGTAATGGACAGAAAGAACACCTTGATGCACAAAGTCAGATTAATGCCAAGTTAAAGATGTATGGATGAATTTAGTAAAGCCAACAAGCATCTCACACCTTAGGAAAATGAACATAGACAAGCATAATAATTCAAAAGTGCACTTTGGATTAAATTATACTACTTAAGGACAAATAAAGGTTTGGATTAAACCTTGAGACATAAATACATACAGCTCCCAAAGAAAGAATAAAAAAATTCTCTACCTTCAGAGACAGAAACAAAGAAACAGCATTAAATAATAAAAATTAAATAAAAGAAGAAGCCAGATTTGTGTTCTGATTTCTGAACTGATTTCCTTTCCTGGTTAGTGGAGACATTTAGACTAATCTGAAACATCTAAATTTAAACAAATAACTCCTCACAGAACAGGCAGTTCGGCCAACTATTCACAAGTGTCTATAATAATTTTCAAAGTATGAAAGTCCCAAATATAACTTGTAAACCTGAAATCTTCCAACAGCCAATGAAAAATGACGAAGCCATTTGGATGAGTGGTGAAACATCTGGTGATCAAGTTAGGCAACAGTGCAAGCTGAGGGTGAAATCTTATCCAAAAACAACACATTTAAAAGTTAATCTACGTGTAACTTCTGAGCTGCCTGGGTGAAATATAAAAATTATGACCAATGGGTGTCACCATACTTCGCGTCACAAACCCATGTGGCGTTCAGTGTCGCATCAGTTCAAGTTCAGGAAACATCCATCTCTGGTGGTCAGACCCTACCAGAGTTCCACCAGCAGATGACAGCACATGTCCTCTAATAGAACGATACTGATGACTTTTTTTTTAACTCTAATGCCCGAGTGTAACAGTGGGTAATACTTTTCAACATTCTTTACTTTTATTAGGTGTGCTGAATACCCAGACCTGCACTATTCCCTGGAGATGATGGTTTTAGGATGATGTGGTATGACTTTACAATGCAATTATTGGTAAGATGTAACATTTGATGTTTATGTGGGCTTTGTTTTATTGTTTTGGCTTGGTTTTGGGTTTGGTCTCAGCCGGCTGTAACATCAAATTTCTGAAACATCTGTATTAACTGGTATATAACAAAATTTTATGAAGATAATGAAGTTTAAAACTTTTCGTGTGGAGTGAAAATGTGTTATGGACTAATTAAAAACCATCCAGATTATGTAAAGCAATAAAGAAACACAGGTCTAGAGTTTGAAACTCCCTATAATGCTGTATGTATCATATTTAATAAATACAGGTGCTACTGAAGGACAGATAAACAATTTACATTTTGCAGGAAATTCCCAGGAGTTGGTCAGGTTATTCTTCCTCTTCTTTTTTTTTTCTTCTTGTCATGATGCTTGGAGGTGAGGACGTAATCCAGGGGTGTCCAGCTCTGGTCCTCGAGAGCCACAATCCTGCAGGTTTTCGATGTGTCGCTGCTCCAGAACCACCAGACTCAAATCAATGAGTCATTGTACAAAACTTAATAGGCTGCTGGATCTTTTTAATTCGAGTCAGGTGTGTGGAAACAGGAAACACTGACTGAAAACCTGCAGGACAGCGGCCTTTGAGGACCGACTTTGGGATTCAGCAGGTAGGAGGTAGTAGGGATGTTATGTTCCAGCCGATCTGCTCGAGCATGTGTCAAACAGGTGACACGGAAGTGTTGTGAGCATTGTTTCTGAACATTGATTCAGCATGCCAAAAGTCATGTGACCATACCAACCGAGGCCTCATTATGTCATCAGTGTGTATCGAACAACACAGGAACGGGCTCCGGGCTTGTCAATCTCTCAATGATTTAAAATGGGTTCAACACGCTAAGAGAACCCAGCAGAACTCGGCACAGGTAGGTGCCTCGGTTGGAAGAACCTGCCAAACCTGAATCGTGTTGAAAAGATGCTGAATAGGGTCAGACCATTTAACTGCAGTATCAGGGGAACTGTCTCTTTATGTTTCATATATACTTCTGCAGCTGTATCTCACTTTATCACTAGTGACATTTTATTTGAAGAATCTTCAGTTAACCTAACTAATAATAAAAATAAACGCTTTCTTAAAACATGACATTCCTGATACTGCTGCTCCTGGACAGCTGCCTTGTTACTGGAAACTGTGGTCCTGCTTATGTAAGGTAGTGCATTGCAGTTTCTATTCTATTGTCTATTAATGGTAGATACAAAATATTTACTGTACCATCAACCTTTTTGTTTAGATTACCTGTGTTGTGCAATTCAAAACTTTAAATGAAACCATTTCTGTAACAACTAACTTTGTTGTGATTCATGTTCTAACCTAAAGAACAAGAACATTTTCTTTTGGCCATTTGGGGATTTTGGCAGTCGAAGTTGTTTTCAAATTAAAGCCAAAAGCAGAAATATACACCACTTGCTGCACTTGCAAGAAGCTGCAACTCTATGCTAGTTTCTGTTAACTTCGAAGAAAAAATAAATGAAGAAAAAAAATAAATCATTAAAGCTGATTTTGCCAGGGACAGTATGAGCAAACCAAATATCTGTTTCGACTTGAAGGAGAAATAAAGACATTTGCTGATTTATTTGACAAGTTGAGGGCTAGTTTGCCATGTGCTATCCAGCAACAACAAGGGTTTTGTCCAACTTCGGACTTGAATGTACAGTAAGAATATGCATTACTTGAGCAGCTGAAGCAGATGTTGACAGGCAGTGAACTGGATAATTTCATGACACTTACAAAAGCCTTCACCTCACACTTGTCTCATTTAACAGCTAGTTTAAACTTGGACGTGCATTTGGAGAAATGTCAGCAGTTTTTGATAATGCCACACTCTGGAGACTCATTCACTCAGACCTTATGTTACCTTCAGAAGTTCTGCTTATATAACTCAAAAGCATTTTTAACTTTGACCTGGTCCAACATGAGTGGCTTCACTGCAGAAGCTGCAGAACCAGCCAGCTAATTCAGCCTCTGTGAAACTGCACCCAATAAAGTTGAGCATCCCGTCCTTGCTGAAGAGGCTGCGGATTCTGTTTTAATAAACTGTAACACCTGTGGGATTGAATGAAGAATCTTCTCCACTCGTCGCTCATTGCTAGGTAAATTAGTGCAATACACAAACAGTGGACATATTGTCAGTTCAGTAACATGAGAAAGAAATAGCAAACAACTTTTTTGTTATAGATTTTCTTCTAATACTTGCCTATACAATGCTGCAAAGTGCTTTATATAGCAGAGAATTAACAAAAAAATCAAAACAGCTTGGGACATCGACAATACGAAATTCTAGAAATAATTTCACTATAATCAGTCTTAATTGTTGCTATTATTATGTGAGCTCTGCCACTGATAAAACAATTGTTTTCCTTTTCGAAGTTCCCTACTGCCTTGAAGGGGCAGTCTTTTTTGCTTTAGCCCAAGATGAATAAAAAGAAATGATGTAGAGCTTGCATGATGTATGTTGTAAACAAGTTCTGACTCCCTTGAACATGTGGTTCATAAGCAACTGAGCAATGATGGTGGTTTTTACTGTTTAGTTTTTTTTTTTTCCTTTTGATTTATTAACATTTCTTCTTGTTACTACCACCACCGCCACATTCTCTTAATTTTTTTTTTCATTTCCCCTTATTCTAATTTGGATGTCATTTTCTTGTCTGTAAACCAGCATGTTTCAACACTTTGGGTTTGTATTGAGATAAACACAGGTGTGTGTGCCATGGCAAACACCTGTGCCACGATGTAGCTAAGGTGAGGACCCAAATGCAGGATTCAGAGGCCGACGGAACAAACTTAATCCAGAATTACAGGAACCACATGACAGGGAAAAAAACACAAGGATCTGACTAAGAAAACTGAAAACCAAGGAGTAAATACACTTAAGGAATAATAAGGAACAAGTGAAGTGAATCAGCAAATTCAAACCAAATGCACTAATGACAGGAAGCAAAACAGAACTAACAAGTGTAGAAACTACAAAAAATCAATAACAACAACAACAAAAAAAGAGAAACAAGAAACCAGACATGACTGTGACAGAAAACCTACATAAACAATAAAAAACAACTGAACCACTGAACAAAAAAAATACAAACAAACAAAAAAAAAACAAAAAAAACAAACAAACAACAACAAAAAAATACAAAACAAAAAAACAAAGGTCAACAAAGGCAGAGGACGAGTGTCCCCGTCATGCAAAGGAACCAGAGTCGGAGGAGCGTCCCGACATGCGACCCACTTGGAAACATTAACCTCAGGAGGGAGAGGAGTGTCCCAGTCCAGGACCACCTCGGAGACTGGAACCTCTGGAGGCAACATGGACCAGGGCTGGGATGCAGGCGGTGGACCAGGGTTCTGAAGCGCTGGACGGGAGCCAGAGGCAACAGTGGAGACGTTGGTGTGAGACAAGGGTTTTTGGAGCATTATCTCCTACTGGCCTCAACCTGACCTAACCTGGGAAGCCTCTTCCTTAAGTAGTAGCTGCTGGGGATCAAGATGATGAGGATCAGTTCTGCAGGTGGTCATTATTACAGTAACTAGTACCAGGGTCATTTTTAGAGGAAGCAGTATCAATGTTATTATTACAGTAAGTGTTTTTTTAATTATTTTTTCTTTTTTACAAGCAAGGCAAGCTTATTTGTATAACACAATTCAACGACAAAAACTGCTTTACAGCCAGGCCGCTTAGTGCCCCCGGGTCACCCGGAATTGTCCCGCTCCTTCTGTGGGCCAGTCCGAGCCTGGTTGATTGTGATTTATAAAAGGAAATCAGGAAGTTTTTGTGTGCTGCATTTTCTGTGTACACTACATGTACTGATCTTTTCTACATACAGTTTTATAAATGAGGCACCATATCTCTCCTGCTGCCACTGTACTTAACTGGCTCTCTACAGACATGTCTAATTGTTATTCCCTCTTATAAAATCTAAATCATTTCCAGATGTTCGATCTCAAGGGGTATTGTAAAAGTGCTTTGACATAGGATAGTGTCGGTGCTCCAAACCCATTCATATCAATGTGTTACATGAAAACACAGATTTGTTTTCACATCATGGCAACTTTGGATGTGTCATATGTGTGCAGAGCACGGAGGCTTGGGTGCAGCGCTCTGTGGTGAAATGGTGAAGCATCCTTTTAGGGGAAATCTAATCTCAACAAATCACCATCCTCAGACCAGCTGCAGAGACATTTTATAGAGTGATGGCCGTTAAACAGTTGGTTTTCTTTTTTGTAAATCTGTACAGCTTTCCCCAACAGGCTATAAAATTACTCCCTACTCAACCTGCAGAAGACCTGGAAACGGTCACTACACAGATGCAGCTTCAGGATGAGCCTAGACTCTCCACACTCCAGTGTTGCCTTGGGGATATTTTGATCATAATGTACACCCACTGAGTGGGTTCTTGTCTTTTCCAAAGAGAAAGTAATGCCAGGGCTTTCCTCCTACAGCTTGACAGATCCAGCCTGAATCCAAGTCTGCAGCTGGAAAATATAGCTACCTCCTGAATATGTTTTTTTTTGGTTCTTTTACCAGTGGCACAAAATGTATACCCAATTATCACATTTGCACATTTTTTTCTGCTCTGTGCCACTCCTTTTTTTTTTTTTTTTTAACCTATGTGGCCTTTCTGTTTACCTTACTATATAAGATATGTTCCACCAACCTCTTCTACATTTTCTTTGTCTTAGCACATTTTCGTGTCATCAACTCATTTATGACACTATTTGGCTTAAGGAACCAATGAAACCGTTCCATCTAATAGGATCTTTAATGTTAAAACACGTCTTCAATTCCTAACAGTAATATTTACAGTCCAACAATGTAAAATGGAAGTAAAGTTACTTGCTTTTGTGTTGTATATGTTGATTGAAACTGGCTCCAATTACAAAATTCCTTTAACCGTTTAAACTCTGTTTTTTAAACTTCTGTTCAAAAATGACAAATCCATAAATACCCCTGCATTCACAAGGTCTATTTGAATACTTTTGGAGGCATAGTAAAGGGAACTACAAAATTGCAAGATTTGTTAAAATGTGTGTAAATTTTATGTGTTACTGGGAAAAAAATAAATGAATGACCCAATTTTATGTTGTTCCTGTGTGTGTTTTCCCTGTGTTTTCATGTTTTATTAGTTTGTGTAAAGCACTTTGGAGGCTTTGGCTGTATAATGTGCTATATAATAAACTTGACATTGACAATGATATTGGCACATAATACAAATAAAAAAAAAATAATGTTCACAAAAGAAAAAAAAAACCTTTCTTACTGAATGTAAATGTCTGTTTGGAATAATGCAGCTGTAGCTCTAAACCTTAATCAAATCATTGTACAATATGTGAAGATTATCTCTGTAAAAGCAAACTCTAATAAAGTAGAACAAAAATGAGAAAGGTTTCAGTAAAGACAGTTCAGGTGAGAGTTTGGCCATGTGTTATCAACATCCCCCCCATTTGGGAAATCTTAAGTTTTCAAAGGTTAATTACAGAATATAATAGTGAATCATTTTCAAGTTCAAATTGAAAGATTTAAAACAGATATGCTGTTAAAAAAAGGACATAAAACCTGTGTGAGGATCTCTTCACAAGCCTGAGTCATCTAAAAAATTCTTTTACTTTAATTAGGATTAGGAGTCCTTTCAAACTACATGGCTTTCAGTTTCCTGGAAAAACCAAAAAAGCTCAAGGGGCTTAGACTCTAAAAGGTATACAATCTTTTATGACTCGAGATTTACAACTTCTGCATGATTCTGATTAAGTGAAAAGTGCTTTCCCCTCTTAAAGTGAATAAAAAACAAGTTTTGGTTAGGTTTTAATGGAACGTTTTGTTATCGAGTTCATGGTTAAACTTGGAACTGGGAACATTCACAGTGAATCTTAAAGGTTATTGTTTTTGTTTAGAAACTCCACAAAAGAATATTTTGATCAGAATTAATCTAATATGATAGATAGACAGCAAATCAACAAATGACATCTTCATCCAGAAACTTCTGGACATTTTGTTTTGTGTTAGGTTGTGTGTGATTTTAGAAGTACTCTTATATTTCCAGGTAGTCCTGGAAAAAGCCATGTTTTTTTTTTCTAGGCTGAGCAGGAGATCCTGGGGCTCACAGTGTTTAATTTATAGCAGCATGACTTTTTTTTCTCTCTAACTCTCTCCAATGGGAGAATTTAAAGTTTAAAAGGCCAGAAAAATTAAGTGCTTATTTGAAAGATCCAGTAAACAGACAGACCCAGAAGAGAGCGAAGAATGGAAAACACTGAATCACTGATAAATAGAAACTGGGCTGATTCTGGAAATTTAATGTAATACAAGTCTGCAAGGCAATCAACCCCTCACCTGTTACTACTGCAAACCCACACACACACAACATATATTTGACATAAGGTAAAGGATGCAAGGACATCAAAGTCATGGCAGTGCTCGCAGAATTGGTTGGCCTTTGTGTTTGTGAAATGTGATGAGCGAACAGAGTCATAACTGTTGAGACCTCTGGACCCAGTGCAGTTTTCATTCTAAACAGAAGGTGTTGCTTCTGAGAAAATAACACTGCAGGAAAAGTACTTAAAGAAGTTGTGCAGTTAAGTAAGTGTACACAAACATCTAACAATTTGAAACCATTTTCCCTTTTGCATTCAGGAAGTATTTGTTTTAATAGGAATAGTCAAGCCTTATTGGGTCTGATGGGTTAGACAGAGTTATAACAATTTCCAAAAATCAAACTTTGCACAGCTGTATGAAACACCAAAGCTCCTTGGGCGTCAGCTATTAAGATATCAATGTGCACAGCACTGTTTGGATGATTGAAAACAGCAAGCATAAAGCTCTCTTTATTTGCACATGGTGGCACTGCTAATAAGCAACATGTGTCACATGGTGCATATTCTGGAAATGTCTTGTATTAATTGGTGGTGTCTGTGGCTTTCTGATATTTACAGTATTTTTAACCCTTACTGTAGATTTTATTTTGGGACTTGTGCTTAACATTTGGTGTAAACCTGAAAACATCTGTATGACAGGTGGGTAAACCCTGATGTGTAACTCTGGACTATTGAAAAAAGTAACAAAATCCATTACATAAAAGGCTCTGCAGTCACAAACACGGGTGTTTTCACTTATTCTGATTAGCCCTCCTCTTATGATGGAGTCACAGGAACTGTCTGGGTTTGTGTTTAGCAGCTCCTCCTGTTGTCTAAAGAAGGTCGTTTACTTTTATTACGGAAAAACAAATGTGTAATGACTACATACATGTTTGTCTGCGTAGAAGGGTCCTTCTTAAGGCTTACTGGGAAAGGCAGAATGATCACATTAAGGAATATCTTCCAAATGTCATTTGAATTAGTGTAAGACACCTGACCTCATAGATGTTATCTCTTTTCATGTGGTGGTGGCACATGCTGTGCTACATGCTAGCAACACATAACAATTAAGTTACTTTGCTAGTTTGTTGTGGTGGACATTTGGATTCTTTTCCTGCATTCAGGACGTAAGGTGTCATGAGTCAGCACATCCTGGTTGACATGTGTGTCTGTGGCATGCATGGGCGTGTATGTTTTACAGGTGAAGCTGTGGATTCCTGGCAGCAGGATTTTCCATTGCAGCTGATCTCAATTTCACCATGCATCAGTATTTCAACCCCACTCTGATCATCAGTCTTTGTCAGATCATTGCTCTTACTCCCGCGTCATCCTCTCTGCCAACTTGCCATTCTGGAGCTCCCGTTAAATCAGAGCACCTGCTTGCCTGCTGACCTGTCCTGTCGCCTACTCCACTGTGTCATTAATAAAGATCAACACAGCCAAACACTTTGAATATTCAATCAAAACTCTGCATCCTATAAATAAACTGTTAAAACTTATTCCAGAGTTGATGGTTTGGTTTTAGGTCCACTTTTAATATTGAAGGAACAGAAACAATGAAATACTTTTAACTAGTTATGTTACTATAGCTTTACAACCTCTGAGAAATCATCAGGACAGTATGGAAGAGACGTCCTTACTTAAAATTTTCTTTTCTTTTTCGCAGACACTATGAAGTAAAAATGCATTTCATGTTTTGCTTAGTCAACTTTAGTTTAATACGTCATTGTCTTTTAAGTCTACAGCAGATTTCATTAAAAGTTGAAGTGAAAGGGATTTAGGGCTGATGGTGAAAAAAATGTTACTTCAAACAGGGAATGTTAGCAGGAGACTGAAACCCGGTTGGTAGAGATGGAGGTCCTGAAGTTTGTGTGGGGGGTGTGTGTCCAAATGAGACGGTGTCAATAAATGAGCCCCTGTTTCTCTGAAATCATGTGACTGCCACTTGAGTGATAGTTTACTGCGCCCAAATTCAGGGTCTGCCCACTTTGAAGTGCAGATTTGGCTCTACGTACGTTATAGTACTGTGTCAAGCACTGTCTGAATCCACCCTACAAACCCGCACTTTGTTTGGCCTGCAACGAAGGCTGCTGGTGATGTATCCTTCGCGGAATTAATGTAAACACACAACTGATCAGATTACCTTATCATGTAATCTCTGGAATCTCAGATTTATTTTATTCGGATAGGTAACATATGTCTATGCACTGTAAATGTAGCAACCTGTGTAAATGGGCGCTGGTGCTGACCTAGACAGTTTCTGTCAATGGGCTCATGCTGCCTTCTGCTCAGGCCACTGTCTCTCGACTTCCTCTTCATTTTCACAAACAGACAATAGTCCACGTCTTTGGTGTCACCGCACAGCAAACTGGATATGAAGTGAGCACTGCAGACACGGTACCAGGGCATAGCCTTTCATTTTTGTGCAGCCAATTGCACAAATCCAGGTTAGTCTCTGGTGTTTCTTCACGGGTAACTGGTGAAAATTATTCCTGCCCTTAAGGGGAGCATGTTTCACATAAAAATTATATATAATTAATAGAACTGATCTGTATAAGGAAGAGATTGCGTGTGTATAGTTTCTTTAGTAGACATATGGGAAATGAGAAAAAAAAAAAAAAAAGTGTACCAGTCAAAAAGTCAAGACAAATTTATCTGTGTAGCACATTTCATGTACAAGACAATTCAAAGTGCTTTACATAGAAAGCATTAAGGTGGGGTGCAGGAAGCAACAAGTGCACTAAAAAACTTAAAAAAAAAAAAGGAAAATGCAAGAAGTTCAAATGTGTGGAAGTTAACAGTTGTTTGATAAAAGGCAGCAAATAAAGTTTTTAACCCTGATTTTAAACTGCTGAGTGTTTCAGCAGACCTGCAGTTTTCTGGGAGTTGGTTCTACATGTGAGCAGCACAAAACAGAGGAAACAAGTGTAGTGGAATTTTCCATTACACAAGACATTTAAATAAAAGCCAACATGGTATTTTAATCTGAATACATTTTCACTGCTGTGAACTGAATGATGCCATTTGTTAGTAATAAAAGCATTATGCGTAATGATGTCTCCCTGAGGACCTGGAAATTCAGCCACACACACACACACACACACAGTGATAGATTCCAAAAATGTAATTTATTGAGACCAGGTAATGGAGGAGATGAGCAGGGTTTGGTCCAGTAGAAAGTGGTGGCGACTTCCTCAGGTAATGCAGATTAGAATATCCTGCAAGGACTCCAGAAACAATCAGGAGGATCCACAATCCAAATGAGCAGAGAATTAAGAAGCCAAGAGTCATAAACAGTGGTACGAGGCAGACTTAGCTGGGGCAGGCGAATATCCGTGGTCGTCCAAAACAGGTCAAAATCCAGGAGAGCACAAGACAGGAGCAGTCCGACAGGGAATGAGGCAAGAGAAGTCTAAGGGCCGTAACTGGGTCAAACACAGGAATCTGGAAACAAGAGTAAATGCTGGACATCAAGGGAAAACAATGCTGACCACCTGGCAGGGAAGCAAGGACTGGAGTGAGCTTAAGTAGGGAGGGGAGCAGGTGAAAAGAGTGAGTAATCAGGACTACCACAGGTGGAGCAGAGGAGCGTGATGAGGAGCTGGAGGCCCAGCAGAGCAGCAACCATGACATTATGACCCTTATTTTTCTATGCAACTCTGTTTTATTCAAGCCGTAGCTGTATGAAAGGTAATAGTTTCAGTGTAAGTGCTCCCTTAAGTACAAAAACAATTTGTACATCCACAAATGCCAAGATGGCTAAATCACTGTTTAAGTCATCTTAATGGCCATT
>JBAFTA010000004.1:11537742-11550797 GCA_036919975.1 Melanotaenia parkinsoni
CTGCACGGTAACTTTTTAACTTATCTTGCTTTTAATCATTTTAATGTAATTTATTATTTTATTGTGATTATGTGTTGCCGCCTTTTACTATTTCTAAATATCTGTAATGCCTTTGTTTTATAAAAAGCACTTTGAATTGTCTTGTACATGAAATGTGCTATACAAATAAACTGCCTTGCCTTGCCTAGTATGGCACCGTTGCAGAAAAAGATTTAAAAAGTGATATTTTGCTGCATGGTGTGAAAGATGAAAAAGTGACACAATCTGGTCAAATACTATAAAAATTAAAAGTTGAAGGTTTGTCCTTCAAATTAAAAATTTTAAATAAATTAGTGTATTCTGTCCTGGGTGATAAGTTACTAGTATTGCTAGACAGATGACTAACATAAAAGCCTCAGAATGCTTGACTCCGGGTTGAGATGTTTTTACTGAGTTCTCCCATGTTTGTAAAGCTTCAATATAAAATTAAAATATATTAAAATGAAATAAAATATGTGCAAAGTTCCTACTCAACTTTTCTCTTCACACTTGACACTATTCAAAAGTAACCACTCTATAGGCAACAATATCTGTCAAGATGAACACACAACATTGTCATAATAGAATCCACATACAGGTAAAGAAACAAGGCATGAAACACAGGAAATAAAGACAAACTGTGCAAGGATTCATATACATAACTGAAATGAGGCCCAAAAATTCAGCAAACCAGCCTACAACCTATCCTACCTATGCTAACATTTAGCTCCCCATTAGCATTAACATTAGCTTGTGTTTACAGCTAAAAATAGAAAGCTTCAGATATTATTCAGATGCTTACAATTTGGAACCAGCTTAAATTATTATGGAGCAATAATACTCACTGACAGATCTACTCCATGGATCAGACAAATGACTGGGGGAGCACTCAGCCGGCATGTGCTGTTGTTTCATACTGTCTTGCAGGGCAATAACACGAGTCACCACCAGAGGTCCCTCACATTTGCTGAAGACTGACAGGAGTCAGAACTCTCCCCGCTTGATATAAATATGTTTTATCACTTTACTCTATTACCTTGGGTACAAGTAAAACAACATCAATAATGGGCCTAAAAATTCTTATTCTTGGCTAAGAATGTTCATCATAACCTTACGAACTGTGGTGTCTGAACTGGGGATGGCCTTAACTATCAGACCAAGAGACCACTCGTTATGTTAGATTTGAATATCCTTTATCAAAACAATGTCACCCTCCTGGAAGATGGACTTCTCTTTAGTCCACTTCCTCTGGGGCTGAAGAGTCACCTGATATTCCGGTTTCCACCTTTTCCAGGAGTCTGCCAAGCTCTGAACCTGGCGCCACTGCACCCTACATAGGTGGTCCAGTTTGAAGTCACCTGAGGGAGAAGGAATACCACTTGCCTTCTGGGTTAAAAGAGTGGCAGGTGAAAGCATTTTAGGTATCTCTACATTATTTGAGACTAGTGATCTGACATTTGTAATAGGCCATAACCTCAGCAAGCAAGGTTGTTAGGACTTCATGCATCAGTCAGGTAGCTCAATCCTTCACCAGCAGTGAATCCAGGATCCACCTAGCCACTCCAATCAATCTCTCCCAAGCTCCTCCCATATGTGAGGAATAAGGTGCAAAGAAGGTCCATGTACAGCCCTGCTCTCTTTAAAATCAAAACTAAATTTAAACATTGATATTAAATACACTCCACCCTGAGCTGCCACCTTACCGTGGTGGAGGAGTTTGTGCGTTCTAACAGCTCTAGTAGCTATGTTGTCAGGGGCTTTATGCCCATGGTAGGGTCACCCAGGTCAGACAGCTGTCTAGGGGAGGGATGAGACTAAGTGCGGCTCAAAGCACCCCTGTGGTGACGACAAACCATGGTTTCCCCTGGTGACGTGGGTCACGGGGCCCCCCTCTGGAGCCAGTCCTGGAGGTGGGGCACGGAGGCGAGCGCTTGGTGGCCGGGCCTTTCCCCTTGGGATCTGGTCAGGCTCAGCTCAAAAGGATGACATGGGATCCCCGCTTCCAGTGGGCTCACCACCTGAAGGAGGGGCCATAGGGGTCGGGTGCAGTGTGAGTTGGGTGGCAGCCAAAGGCGGGGACCCTGGCGGTCTGATCCTCGGCTGCAAAAGCTAGCTCTAGGGACATGGAATGTCACCTGACATCACCTCTCTGAGGTTGAATGGTTCCAGCTAGATAAAGTTGGACTCACCTTGATGCACAGCTTGGGCTCTGGAACCACTGTCCTTGAGAGGGGCTGGACCCTCTTCCATTCTGGAGTTGCTCCTGGTAAAAGGTTCTGAGCAGGTGTTTGCAGGCAAATTACCCCCTGACTTGGTGCCTGTACGTTGGGGTTTCACCCCGGTGGACGAGCGAGTAACCTCCCTCCCTCCCTTCAGGTGGGGAGACGGGTCCTGACTGTTGTTTGTGCTTATGCAACAAGCAGCAGTTCAGAGTACCTACCCTTTTTGAAGTCCTTGACTCTCTCCGGTGACTCTCTCATTCTGCTGGGGGACTTCAGTACTCATTTGGGCAATGACAGTGAGACCTGGATGGGGTGTGATTGGGAGGAACAGCCCCCTTGATCTATTTTGTTATTGGACATCTGTGCTCGTCATGGATTGTCCATAATGAACACCCTGTTCCGGCATAAGAGTACCCACATGTGCACTTGGCACCAGGACACTCTAGTGTGATTAGTTCAATGATCGACAAGAGTCACGTCTTGGACACTCGGGTGAAGAGAGGGGCGAGCTGTCAACTGATCACCACCAGGTGGTGAGTTGGCTCAGATGGTGGGGGAGGGTGCCAGTCCAGCCTGGCAGGCCCAAGATTGTTGTGAGGGTCTGCTGGGAACATCTGGTGGAGTTCCCTGTCAGAAAGAGTTTTAACTTCCATCGCCGGCTGGTTTAACCATGTCCCGTGTGAGGCGGGGGACATTCACTCCGAGTAGGCTGTGTTCCGTGCCCCTATTGTTGAGGCAGCCAGCTGGAGCTGTGGCCGTGAGGTCGTCGGTGCCTGTTGTGGCGGTTGGTGGACACCAGAAGTAAAGGATGATGTCAAGCTGAAGAAGGAGTCCTATCAGGCCTTTTTGGCGTGTGGGACTCCAGAGGCAGCTGATGGGTATCAGCAGGCTAAGTGGAACGCAGCTTTCACTAAGGCAAAAACACGGGCATGGGAGGAGTTTGGAGAGGCCATGGAGAATGACTTCAGGACAGCTTCAAGAAAATTCTGGTCCACCATCCGGCGGCTCAGGAGGGGGAAAGCAGTGCTCCATCAACACTGCTTACAGTGGGGATGGAGGGCTGTTGACCTCAACCCGGGACGTTGTGAGGCAGTGGAGGGAATACTTCGAAGACCTTCTCAATCCCACCAACACGTTTTCCAATGAGGAAGCAGAGTCTGAGGACCCTGGCATTGGCTATCCCATCTCTGGGGCTGAGGTTGCTGAGGTGGTTAAAAAGCTTCTCAATGGGAGGAATTTAACTCCCAGGAATGGGAGGGGTGGATGAGGTCCACCCTGAGTTCCTTAGGACTCTGAATGCTGCAGGGCTGACTTGGCGGACATGGCTCTGCAGCATTGTGTGGACATTGGGGACATTTCCCCTGGACTGTCAGACTGGGGAGGTGGTCCACGTCTTCAAAAAGGGGGACCGGAGGGTGAGTTCCAGCTACAGGGAGATCACACTCCTCAGCCTCCCTGGTAAGGTCTATTCAGGGGTGCTGGAAAGGAGGGTCTATCGGAGAGTCTAACCTTGGATTGACGAGGAGCAGTGTGGTTTTCATCCTGGTTGTGGAACAGTGGATCAACTCTACACCCTCTTCAGGGTCTGGAAGTTTGTTCAACCCATCTAAATTGCCTTTTCGACTTGGAAAAGGTGTTCCACTGTGTCCCCTGGGGACTCCTGTGGGGGGTACTCCAGGAGTATGGCGTGCCAGACCCCCTTGTATGAGCTGTCCGGTGCCTGTAAGACTGGTGTCAGAACCTGGTACACATTGCCAGCAGGAAATCAGAATCGTTTCCAGTGAGGGTTGGACTCCGCCAAGGCTGCCCTATGTCACCAATTCTGTTCATAACTTTTATGGACAAAATTTCTAGGTGCAGCTGAGGCGTTGGGAAAGTGAAAATGACATCCAGCTTAAGCTCAAGGGTTACAATTGAAGTACACATACTGCAGTTATCTGTATTTTCCATATTAAAATCTGCTGATTGTGCCGAAAGAAATTATAGGGGTATTATTATTTGAAAAGTATGTTGTTTTTATAAGAAGAACTGAAGACTGTATGCATGTTTGATCATTGCACTTAATTTTACTTTTAGCGTGATCCAGACAGCAAAACCGGGTTAAAACACACCATCGGCTGATTTGTCGGTGCATTTTATTTTGAAAATGCTTTGTTTCTTCCTGCACTATAATGAAGGTGTCATGAGAATGGAGCCTGTACCAGAACTGTGTCCACAGTGAAGCTCTGCAGCCAGACTGCCTTGTAAAACGGACCAAATTACATTTGTAACCGATGCAGAGGACGGACGAAGTTGTCCAACCGTCTGGTTTTCCATCTTCTGCGTCAAGCATAAATGGGCCTTATCAGTGCGGATCAGTCCCGTTTCAAATTTAGTCAAGTACTTTTGCATAGCTGAACTGAAAGCAGGTGTGCACGTCAGCTCAGACAGAGGTGAGCATCAAGCCACCGCAGACCTACACAGAGCATACTGCGATGATGCCGTATCCAACCGTACATTGACGCCACACGAGTATAAATTCAGCTTTACATGTAATAGGTCATGAAGTATGCTACAATATATAATGAACAGAGGACTATAAAACTAACACATTTTCAGAAAACAAGAAGCTCTGCTCACATAACCAAAAAATGTTTGTGATACCGTTAGTAAACTAAAGAATTTATGACATTATTATTTAGCCATGTTCAGATGCCAACATTGTGTTTAAAGTAACTGCTGCTTTTAAAGGTAACCTAGAGTTTGGAATGATGTCAGATGCAAATAATGTACATATACATAAATGCATGAATATTTTTTAAGTTATGGGTTTAAATGTGTAAGCTACCTTTAAATTTCAATGACACTTTTTCCTTTTATTTTGATTTTGGAATGAAGAAAATACTAAATGTTAAATTATTGTAAGATTTTATGTGCTTATCAGTCTTTGTTTTAATTTCAGTAGCAGTTGGTTTTAAATTAATCTACTGACATTAAAATAAAGCTTTGACATGTTCTTAATATTCATTCAAACTTAAAGTTATGTAGCAACAAGGCTGAAGAACAGACCAAATACTTCTGGCCTAGGCTTTACAGCCTATCCTCGATTTCAGACTGTACATTTTAGAAAATGATCATTAAATGCATGTTCTTCATTCATGAATGAGGTTAGATCATATTATTTTGACAAAAAGAAACCTCAAATTGAAAAGTAATTCATGTGAGAACATCTTCTTAGGTTAAAGAAATCATTAATGTCTGCTAAATGGAAAGCAGTGTTAAACTCATAGTAATTGGTCCTTTTATCCTTAAACAATTGCAGATAAAACCTACCACCCACTGACCTACGAAAGACTCCAATATAATCCTTTTTCCATGAGGTGTTGCTAGCAAAGATGATAATTCACCTATCCCTTGTTACCAGAATATATCAGTCACCAACTTTCACATGCAAAAAGGAAATAGATGAATCAGTAACCCCACCATCCACCCATGCCTTACCATACCTACCCTAATCAGATCATACTGTTGCAAATGAGCGGTCCCAATATATGTTTTTTTCAAACTGCTTAAATTTTCCACTGTTTTGAGATAATTTTTCCAGAATCCTCATGTAGAAATTTGACCAAAAACCCTGAAGTTCTGACAACTTGTGAAAATTTACAGTGGCAAGCCCAAGACTATGAGGGGCCGTTTGAGACATTCAGAATTACCCTCTCGCAGAAACATGTGAAATTTAAATCATTCACATACTGATTTAAATTAAGCTGAAACCTCTCATATATTATACTGAAATCATTCATACACTATGGTGAAATCTCTTGTATATCATACTGAAATCATTCACACATTATAGTACAACCTCTCATACTGAAATTTCCTCTCATATACTACTGTACTATATAAAGAGCATCGTGGTGCGGGATGCTCTGTGTGTAATCCGGAGGGATTACATGTATTTGTGTGGGGGTCTAAGTGGGCCTGGGGGTGATGCGCCATGGATCTGGGCTCTCCTGCTGTCCTCCTCCCCCTCCTCTCCTTCCCCCCCCAGGTGTGTAGGGGTGGGTGCTTTTGAGGTTTGTGGCGGCACGTTGGTTGCGGTCACTGCGGTCATGGGAGATGGCTGCTTCTGGCCTGTCTTGCACTGGGGGACCTCCCAGGTAGCGGGGTGCCTAATGCCGCCAGAAGCTCACCATCCAGAGGGAAGTTCGCTTCACTCTGGACTTACATCCTCAGACCCCATAGGTATATACACATAGATGCTGCATTCGGGCTCGTCAGGCACATCAACACAGCCGCCATCTTGGGTTTTCAAACCCGGTCAGATCAGTCAGACTGTGTGTGTGAAACCAAAATGCCAGATTTTTGCGCTGCATATGTTCCTGTGAAAGAAACACGGAAACCAAGATAAGAGGGATACAACTTTACAAGTTAGAAGTGTTTTTACATTATTTAACTGTTATAAACTTGTTGAATTTGATGTATTTCCTAAGCTAACATAAATGAAACCGGCTTATGTCAGGACAAGAAAATAAAACGATGTTTTTGTTAGTAAGACGATGATTACAGTAAGATGATTTAGGTGATTTAGGTGACAATCACCCACTTCATATAATTGTGCTAACTAGGTCATGTCATTTCAGCATTATCTATTAAATCAGTTTCATGGTGCTAACATGATTAATTACTGACCTGTAGCTACAGAAGAACTGACAACTGAGCATTGGTCAGATAGAGTTGTTTTGTATGTTTCCAAAAGATAAACGGAGGAGGCAGCTTGGGTAGCAGCATTCAGGAGGAGAAGGCTTTCTGCCGAAGGACTGTTCAGTCATGTGCAGCTCTCATTTTAACCCAGATGACTTTGACAGGACTGGATAGTTAACTGGTTTAAAGGAATGAGTGATACCATCCATTTTTAATTTTCCCGACCATCTTCGCAAAGTTAGTGTCATGACAATTTCTCTTGTAATCATAGTATTTCACTAGCACAACGGAGTCCCCTCTAAATGATAATTAAATTCACTGTTGCAAATGGTTCCTTTTGAATGAACCGTTTTATGTGTAAGTGTATGATATAAAATAATAAAAATAATAATAAAAAAAATCTGTTGCATTATAAATATGTGTGACATTTCTAATAAACCAAACCAATTAAAAATCTTATGAAAATCCAGCGAGTTATGGTTTAATCGTTGATAGACCTCTGCCTCTGTTGACTAATGCGGCTTACCCCGGCCCAAGATGGCGGCCGCGTTGATGCATTGTTCCAATGGACAGTAGCGTCAGAGGCATGTATCTATGCCCAGACCGCTCTCTTCTTTCCCGCTCTCTCTCTCTCTCTCTCTCTCTCACACACATATACACACACACGTAGGGACTTGGGAGGAGTGCACTCCATGCAAGGTGGACGAAAGCGGTCATTTAGTGGGGGGTGCTTGGGGTGGTGGTGTGGACCGTGCTTGAGGCTTGCTGCCCTCTGGTCCGCCTGGGACGTCCCCCATGTGGCTTGAGGGTGTGGGGTGGAGATTGGAGTAGGTGGAGGGTGGGAGAGGGGTCGATGGTGTCCTGGTTCCCGGGGTGTGCGGCTGGAACATCGGAGTGTGTGCTGGCCCACACTCGGGCTGCCCTGGATGGCTGGTCCCTGGCGGGGTGCCCCAAGACTGCGGGGGCTCTGGCTGGGGCTCTCCTTTGCCACCCTCCGGGTAGGGCTGGGGTCGTCTTCAGGGTGGGGTAGCTTGGGTTCGTGCTCCAGGGCTGCTGCCGCTGATGGCCTGGGTCTCTGGGCTGCACTGGTCTGCCTCTAGCCTCCATAGAGACGTGGTCGCATTTGCACAATCTCACTCACCACTCCTCATCACTGATCACTCCTTATTCCTCCTATTCTGCATACTGACACAGTTACTGAGTTGTCCAGTGGGTTTATACACCAAAAGATAATTTCTTTCTTTTTTTTTCTGTGAGTGTGTATCTGGTTGTTGTTGTGCTACCTTTGTGATATGTCTTTTTGATTTAAACTTTTAATGGCTAGCAGCTCTGTTTTTCAGTAAAAGCTGTAGGAAAGTATTTATGTATAAGTGTAACAGTTTGTTGTCTGGTGATATTGTGGAATGAAGGATCGATGCCTTCTGTCTATGGTGTTTTTGTCTCCTCTTTCTTCTTTTGCTTCTTTTTGCTGTCTTCCTTCTTTTTCTGTCACCTCCAGTCAGGTCCAGCAAGATTACATAGATACCACAATTCAAAGTAAATAAATACATAAATAATTCAGAGTATCAAGACGAGCCTTATACCCATAAGCCTCCCCTTGGCAGAGCAAATTTGTTCAGCACGATACAGCAGCCAGATTTTCCTTCTCCTTGACAGGACAGGATAAAAAAATAAAAATAAATAAAAATAAAAAAATAAAAACTCAGATGAAGTGTATGAAACCATTCATATAATACATTTTTCTCAGTTAATCTTTTTGCAAGAGAGGCTATAATGTTGTTTAAACACTTTCTGTAGAACAAATGAGGTCCTGCAATATGTTTGTAGTATTACTATTATATTTTATTTGGGCTTTATTATTAAAAAAATCTTGTCCAGACTTTGTCCATTCTCATGACCATAAAAACCAAAATGTTTCTAATTGCTAGCCTTCACACTCAGTAACAGTGTCTGAAAGACCAGCTGCCGCCTTCTTGGTATCGCTGTTGTTCACTTCTTCTTCTTCTTCTTCTTCTTCTTCTTCTTCTTCTTCTTCTTTTGATTCGGCAGGCTAGACACAACTATGGCATATTGCTGCTATCCACCGTTTGGTGTTGTTTCAGTCGAACCTTTTCATCTTGCCACACACAGGTACTTCCACATTTTTAGATCCTCTTATATATGTCAATATGATGCAAATAATCTACCACCTTCTTGATTTTATCCCAGCTATCCAGGTTCAACAGTGTTTGTACACTAAAAACTTTCTAAACATTCTCTTTCTGTGACAGGTATCATTCTTGCATTCTGTAAAAACATGTTTTACTGTTTCTTCAATTCTTTATTCACATCTTCCTTCTGGTTGCTTTCCTATCAGAGCCAGCCCATTCCTTAGTCCACAGTGACCAAGTCTCAGCCTAGTAAGAACATCTGAATCTCTCTGTTTTTCCAGTAATCTGACTCTCAGTGGTCCTTATTTTTCCTTTCACTGCAAAGTATGCTCTTCCTTTCCCTTTTCCCATAGCTTTTGCCACTGCTCATGCATGAACTTAGTGATAACTGACATGTATTCTGATGACCCATATTGCAAATAAAATGCTACACTATCATCTACTAGTGCTTTTTTTGCCAAGCGATCAGCTCTTTTCTTCCCCATTATTCCCACATGCGCTGGTACCCACAGAAACCCCACCTTACATCCTGCTGTTTATTCTGTACAGTGCTGGGAAATTTTCCAAGAGTATGTCTGGTCTGGACTTAAAATTCCGTTCCTGAATTGCAGTTAACGCTGCTACTGAATCGCTACACACAACAGATTGATATTACTGACATTTCTCATTCTACCAGACTGCCCTTAAAATTGCTATCATCTCTGCTGTAAACACTGACAAATAATCTGGGAGTAAACTTTCCAACTCCTTTTCCAGGTATGAAAAAAACTAAAAGCTACTCTGTTACTCTTTATCTCCTTTGATCCATCTGGACTGATCTGTATCCATTCCAATACTGTTCCAGCCATGAGTAAGTTAATTCTACCACAGCTCCTCAGTTAGCTCCCCTGTTGTTGTGTAGAGTAGATGCAAATCAATAAATGGGATCTGGCCCTAGCCATGATGGAACAGCTGGGCAGCCAGGACATACGTGATCAAGATCACCAACACCTGCATACCCTTTAGCTGCTCTGAAAAGTTAGTATTGACTGTCTTTGCTGGTCTCAGGAATTCCCAGTGCTGACTCCACAGAGACTGAACCAGACTGGCCTCATCCTGTCCTTTTATTTCCTTAAGATACTTTAATCCCACTTTATATCTTCTCAGTCTTAGTGGAAGTTATCTCATTTCTACCAACAGAGATGATACTGGAGTTGTAATAACAGCTCCGCTGCATACTCTTAAAGCCTTTGCCTGAATTACATCCAACTTCTTCATCACGGATGGTGCAGCTGGTCCATATGCTGGACAGCCATAATCAAAGGTGGATCTTATACTGGGTCTCTATATCATTAATAGCACCTTAGTTCTTTCTCTGGTTTCACAATGGCATGGTTCCATTCTTTTGGTAGACATCCTTCTGCAAACACTTTGCTACATAGAGCTAGAAACTCTTCCAGCAATAGATCTCCTGCTTGTTTGAACCGTTGATACCCCAATCCATCCCTTCTTGGCGAGATATCTTTCACTTGCTTTATGGCTTGGTCGCCCTAGGCAGGCTATTGGGGTCCGGCTGATCCGATGACGGGCAGGTACCCTTGGGATTACGATGTGTCCATAGGGACGAAGGGAGGGGTTGGAGGAAGGGGGGCGACGGGGGTCCTGGTGGGCAGTGGGGGGGATTAGGGCTCATGGGGTGGAGTCTGCTCTCCTTCTCACTCTCTCCCCTCCCATCGCGGGCTCCTTCGGGGTGGGTGGGGGCGCTGTGCCTTGGGCCCGATCAGGATATGTGTGTGCAACCTGGGGCTCTCTGGCCCACCTAGTGTGGTGGTGTGGGCTGCCGGGGGTGGGTGGGAGTTTGGAGTGCTGATGTGTTGGGCTTTGGGCCGGGCCGAGTCTTTGCCCTTCTGCCCTCGGGTGGTCTTGGGGAGGCGGGGGCACCTACAGTGGCCAGTTGAGGAGTTGGCTGCCTGGGAGAGAGAGAGGGGGGGGTCTTCCTATGCCCTCGTGTCCTGGGATGCGCTCGGGGCTGTGGGGGGTGAGGGTTAGGTGCCTGCCTGGAGTCCTGTGCGGGGTGCTGCTGGGCGCTATTTGCCCTGGGGGCTGCCCTTGGTACTGCATTGGGGGGCTGGTGAGACCTCAGGGAGAATGTATGTGGTTGTGTGAGTGTGTGTATGCGGAGAGGGTCGGGCCTAGTGCCCGCCTTCCGCTAGCCTCTCTGGGTTGCCCCGATGGTGGTGGTGGGGGGTGAAGAGAGTAAAGGGGACGACGACCTGCGGACATGTTCTTGTCCCTGGTGTGCCTAGCCTTGTTGGTGGAATCTGAATTGACTCTGAATTGTAGAAAATGAATTGAACAATGAACAATGTAAAAGTCTGCTGCATATGTTTTCAGTGTTAAGCAAATAGTGAAAATATACCACACTTCTCCGCCGAGTTAACCTGTAGCGTGAACATTATCTCCGAGTGGTCTTGAATGCAACATCCAAGCCGATGGTTGTTTCACTGAAATCAGATTTTAAAAAAATGTAGAGTAAATTCATGAAGCCAGGAAAAGATGTCCTAATTGACAACGGCTTTAGAACCAAATGATGCTGGGCATTGATAGAAGAAGGGGTGGAGACGACAACCTTTAAGGGAGCTGGTGCCAGAAACTAAGAGAGCCAGGTAGGGCTACTTGTTTCTGTGTTGTGCTCGAAGAAGCTGGTATATGCAACTAGTGGCAAAAGAAGTTATATGATGCCATGAAGGAGACCCAGGCAGCAGTGAATGTCTGCCAAAAATTGATTACGGCTGACGGCTGATTACTGTCTGTTAGTGTCATTTCGCTCAGCTTCTCTCTGTTGTCTGCGGCTCTTCCTCTCAGTGTAAAACCGACATAGTACGCAAATGCAAGTGACAATATGTCTAAGTTCACAAAGAAAGTATGATTTTACAAGGGCTTTAACGGATTTATTAACACTGCAGATGAAAACGTGCTGTAATCAGAAACGGTATCCAGGCATGTCGGTGCTTCACTGTTTAGGTTTCATGCGTTTGTCTCATGGTTGTTTACTGAAAGTATGTAAAGTCCAGTAAGTATATGATTTGTATGTTGATTTACAAAGTTTAATTTCCACTGATGTTTATGACTTATTTTATTTATTAGAGTACATTTCTTGTTAATAAAATGCAGAATCTACATTAATGTAGTACCTTACACCCACCTCTTATTCTTTTAAAGTGGAATTTGGTCTCAGAATAATCGTTTTAACATATCAATAGCTGATCATGGGCCCTGTAATTGTCAATAAAACAAAAAATGTTGCTTAAAATGGCTACAGTTTGTTCAGGTGAGACATATTTTACTGATGAATGGCCATGTACTTCCTTGCATCCACTACACAACCCTTTAAGGTGGAATTAGGCTTCAGAATAGTGTTTTTTTTGCCTGCCAAAAACCTTTCTTTATAATTACTGTTATATTTTTGTCATATAGTTGCTCTGTAACTGTTTTTTTTATTTATTTATTTATTTACTTTTTGTATATATTGCCCTTTACTAAATTAAATGATTGCTAAATGAATAATTTAAATGAATTAGCCTGATTATTATTAACTTTACTTTCTAAAATTCACATTTAAACTGTAGGTCATCTTATGCCCTGCCAAGCACAAAGGCAAAAAGTTGTTTGCCTATAGTTTGTATGCATCAGATCCACTGCACCTCCACTCCCCAGAAAAACTTTAAGCCCTGGATTAAAACTGAAGAGCAGTAACCACGCCTTGCTGGGAGCGAGGTCACCCGAGCAGCCGCACCCGCCGTGTACAACATGGCACGCATGTGTTGTATTCAGGTGTTTTGATGTCTAAATGTAATTCACACTGTTAGGTGAGCTGCCACAGGGTGCAGCCAAGGAGGCCACTTAGATGGTCCCCTCTGCTACACTGAAAAAGTCCAGCCTTCAACTTGCTCCAATTTTTTCATTTTGGCCCACTGTGTACTTGAGTTTGAGCTTGATAAGA
>JBAFTA010000004.1:11578637-11617862 GCA_036919975.1 Melanotaenia parkinsoni
AAAAAAACTTACTTGTTACCTTTTTTCCCCCTGAGACTGCATTGCTTTTATTTAAATCACCTTGAATGATTTACATTTTTCTACCACAATAACATGAAACTTTCTTCATGCTATATTGTTTTGCACTATAAATTCAAAGAAAATTTAGAGCAAATCTTTAGTTGCTTGTTGTTTTTCCCACTGAGTTCCTTTGCCATTGTTTTACACCTTACATCATTTCACTTAGAAAACTATCAGTGAACCACAAAGAGACACCCTTAAGTGGCTGCAGAATAACATGCTCATTGTTAGGGAATGTAGCTTGTATTTGTTGATAATTTAAGTGGTACATAAACTATATGATTCACTCAGTATGTGACTTAACAACAAGGTCAAAAGGCAGGGTGAATAGTTGTTGAGAAACTTGAAGTGGAACTCAATGATGAATGTTCAGTGTAGCACAATAGCGAGTAAAGAAGTCTGTTTCTCCTCCTCTTTTTAAAAATTCATATAGTAAGGGGCGGGAGGGGTGTTGTCTTCTGACAGCTGTTTTTGCATTGGAAAAGTCTGTTTCCATACAAGTCCTATGAAGCTCAGCGTTGACAGGACGAAACATTACCAATGCAAAAGCACTCAACGTAATGACTTTTTTATGCTGCACTCATGGTGGCCTCAGTTTTAAAATAGTTAAACTTTTGGACCATTGTGCTTCTCAGTGTTTCATTCCTTCCACCATTGAAGGAAGGTGGTGGAGGAGGCAGAGCTCACAATATAAACTTTGACATGAACAGCAGAGAAGGAGCTGAACCTGGCAGCTTCTGAGAATGTTTTTTTTTTTTTTGCTATCTAGTAAGATGTCTGAGCTTAAAACAAAAAAGAGTAGAGAGAGATTTATGTTGTGTTTATTCTACAGAAATGCGGACATAGAATTACATAGCTTGTTATTTTGATGCAAAACCTCAATTTTTTGTGTTTTCTCTTCATTAGTAAAGTAGTACTGAGGCTAACTAAATAGCACAAAACTTACTCTATGTGATACTTTGTTGCCTTTGTTTAAATTAATATGCACTGATGCATTTTTGACCTGCAACACATATAAAAAAAAAAATAATAATGGAAAAATATATTGTAATCCCTAGTTTTTCTATGAAGAACATGGTATTTAAATATTTCGATGATTTTTTTTTTTTTTTTTCCAACATTGACAAAATAGAGACCATCTGTTCAACTTTGCTCCTTTCATGAATTCTGCTCTAAATCACGATTACAATCTTTGGCATGCTATAATTTCAACACAATGGATATGAAGGCTGTAAACACGTGAGTGTGGCTCAATATAAACTCAATATAAACCTTAAAATGGCAACGCTTATGGATTATTAGAAATGCAATAACTACAGGAAACACGTCCAACTCTGGCATGATCATACATTATCATACATCTGATGCTGTAACTGACGTGATTCCTGTGAGACGGCACATTCAAACTAGGTGCACTCAAACATTTATTCGTTCATTTAATTGTGTTTTCGCCAATCTAGTCAAAATACTCTTGAAAGTAGGAAAATAGTGTCTCTTAAGGTACACTCTGGAGGACTTGGCCAGCCTGACAGATTTTGTAGTTCTGTGCTATTAGAAATGCAATAACATACATCCATAAAACTGCCATAAAAGATAATTTAGTGAACAGTAAATGTACTGCCTATCTCCACTACACTGCTCTTAACATGGATGTGTTTTTTAAAATTATTTTCTTCATTTGGCAGTGTCCCTTTGTTTTACTTTTCATGCTTCTTCTTTCTGACCCTTTAATGATGTCACCTGTCATTAAACTAATGCGACTCGTAGCGCGCACACTCAAACATCAGGCCCAGCTTGCTGACACACATTAGCATTTTGCATGATTCACACAAACGCACACACGCAATGTATGAGGGAACAACACAAGCGCACATGCAGACATTTAATACACAGGTCCATGTCACGCACTCAGCTGGCAGAGACACATTAACGTGAAGAAGCAGTTGGATGCACACAGACATACACTTCAGTAATATGCTTATAGCCCTCATTTCTATGGTAACACTAAGGTTTGTCACTTGGAATGTGCATGTGCAATGTAACAATAGTTACATTACTATTCAAAATGTTAAGTTATTTATTGCAAACACATTTGGTCCAAATGTTGCTGACCCCTCCTTCTTTCACTTCCTCTTCACCTCACTGTATGGTCACTTAGATAACATGCAAACACAGTACCAAAGGAAATCAGGAAATAAAGAAAAAACAAAAAATGTCTTTAAATATGAACCAATATTACTCTACTATTAAAACCACTAAAAGACCCCACACTTCCATCCAGTTACCGTCCAATTTCATTAATAAATGTAGATGCTAAAATAATCAGCAAAGCTCTTGTCAGAAGGATATAAAAAATAATCCCTCTAATAATACATCCTGACCAAACAGGCTTTATTGAAGGTACACATTCCTCTACTAACACATGCAGATTAATTATTGTAATAGATTATTCTACTCTACATAATCTGGAATCCACTGTCATTTCTTTAGAAGCAGAAAAAGCATTTGACCAAGTACATTAAATGTTTTATTTTCAATAATAAACAATCTTTCATAGACTGGATAAAAGTATTATATAACAACCCAAATGCATGTGTGAAGACCAACGATCAAAGATCCAAAGATCCAAGATTCTGTTTGCAGAGGCACCAGACAGGGCTGCCCACTTTCTCCCTCACTTTTTGCTATTTTTATTGAACCCTTAACTGCTACCATAAGACAAAATAAAGAATTTAAAGGAATCAACACAAAAAATATAGAACATAAGATAAGTATTTATGCTGATGATGTATTATTTTTACTCCAAAACCCACTGACATCTCTCCCCCAGACAATCACAATCATTAACAAATCCTCATCAATATCTGACTACTCTATTAACTTGTCTAAGACTATAATAATGACCTAGCAGTCTAGATGAACCATGGCTAGATGTAAGCAAGCATTGTGTGAGGATCTAGTTATCTCTGACCTGCCATTGATGAGCTCAGTCATCAAACCACATAAGTGTTTTAAAAGCATTAACATCACTTCCTTTTTAATGGTTTGGTGGGAATTTCTTAAGATAACCAAGTCCTCACTTATTCTATGTAAGCTTACATCCATCTGGAACAATTCTGACATCGTGAAAAACAAAAAGATGATTAATTTCAGGGTTGCCTCTGGCTCTTCGTTTTGGCTGCCCTGGATGGCCAGTGGCTGGCAGGGTTGGTGGCTGCCAATTTTGGCCTGCTGGGGCCTGTGCCCCGTGACCGCAGAGGACTCTTGCTGGGGCCTTCGTCACGGTGGGTCCAGGGTTGTCTTTGTGGTGGGATGGCTTGGGTTCATGCTCTGGGATAGCTACTGATTGCCCGGGTCTCTGGACTGCCCTAGTCTGCCTCTAGCCTCTGTGGAGATTTGGTCACATTTGCATGATCGCACTCATCTCTAATCACTCCTCATTCCTTGTACTCTGTATACTGAGTAGTCACTGAGTTGTGCAGTGATTTTATACAAGAGCTACATTTGCTTATGTGTGTGTCTTTGGTACTTTGGTTGTTGTGGCGATAAATCTTGTTGCTGTCTTGGTTACCTTTTTTACAAACTCCTGATGATTGTCAGCTTAGTTTATTTGTAAAAGCTGTGGAAATTCTCTGTTGTGTTTTTGTACAAGTTTAGTAGTGTAAGTCTAAAAGACTCCACAATCCACAATGTCCAAAGTATCAGTTGCTAACATCCCATTATCCCAGCATCTTTGTCCAACATCTGACTGGGCAAAGCTGTTTTGAATAAGAACTTACTCAATATTAGGCAGATGGTCATAACATTACGACTGATCGGTGTAGAACCTCAGTGAGTGGATGAATGCACAAATACAAGGAAAACAGCACAAACTTAAAAAAAAATATTAATGATTTAAACTAATGTCAGAAGATCCTGCTTAAAAAAACTATGGTTCATCAAATTGTAAAATTCTGTTATGGTGCTTGGCTCCACTGGTTCTAAAGTAGAAATGCTTAGGTGTATTGATTGCAGCATGAGCATTAAAAAGGCAGCATTTAAGAAAACAACTTTTCAATAGCTATTAAACAAGAAAAAGAGTCCCCCCAAGCATAGTTTTAACTGTCTGAACAAAACTGGCATGCAATGAAGTCACTTAACAAAAGCTCTCATTCTCAAAGCACTTTAGTAATAGCAGGACTTAAGTGCAGCATTATATAAAAAAGATGTGTAAACAGGGTTTTGTAGGAGCGTTCCATTCAGAACCACATCTCAAATCTTAAGACCCAGGAATAGTTGTTTTTTTTTTTTTTTTTTTTTAAGTAACTATATTTTTTGACCAAACAATTTTCTCCTGTTTCTTACCCCTGGAAGAGATAGTGAGACAGTGCCCTCCTCACTAATGCATTCATACAGCATCTCCTCTTCCATTCACTCAGCCTGTTTCTCTAGCACACTTCGGCAGCTTACACACCTGAGACCATAAAGAATTAAGGATCTTGTCTAAGATAGCTTTAACATGTAGATGAGACCACATTCATCTGTTCTGTCATCTATGCAATAACTTTTTAATATTTAAAGCGTACAGTCTAATTTTAAATCATTAAACTAGCAGCTTACCTGGCTGAGTTTATGAATTTACACACTCTTAAGAAATCCCCTAAGCCAGCAGAACAGATGCTCTTAGATGTACTGAGATGCAGATTAAAACATGCACAATACTTTCAAAACACATTTAAACAATATATGTGTATTATCAGCTTTTTATCCAGGCTAAGTTTGGATATATCTCTTTATTACATGTCTGGTTGTTTGAATCAATGTTGTTGTTTTCACTTTGTTCCACGCTCATAATTCTTAATGGGTTTACAGATAAATTTACTAGACTGAAGGAGCCATAAATTGATCTTCTTACATTCTGATGAAGAGAAATAAATTCTATAGTAAATGCCACAGCCCACCTTGATAACTACTGCTTAGTATGAGGTTAAAGAAACACAACATTGAACCAACATAATAGTGAAACACATACTGTAGTCAGTTAAATGTGTTACCTTTCTTAACCTTACCCCAGAATGATTAAATGTTTCAATCAGCAAAGCGATTATTGTCTTCTTTGTCCTTTATCTTGTCCTTTAGCACACACCTGAAGCAGTTTCTGTTATAAATCAACCAGCTGTTCACCCTTTACTGTGCACATCTGCTAATATTTTATGCTGCATGTCAACTCTCCTGCTGAGTTTCTGTTATTGTTTCACCTCTTCAAATCATTTGGCTTTGAAATGTATCCATGCACTTTTAGTAGTTTGCCAAACCTCATGAGAAACACTTTGAACATAATCAGATGCAGATAAGCAGAGATGTCAAGCTGGTATGAGGTGCTACATGACATACACAATGTGTCTGACCCTCTTGCTTGTTGTCTGAACCACTTCCAAAGAAACTGCTGATTGCTGGAAAGGTTATCTTGTGTATAAACTCTACACTACTTAATATTTACAGTACTCTTGTGGCAGAAATGCCATATAAATTACATCACTTTTGTTTTCATTGTTAAAATCCATTAAATATGAATCTGGATTTCACTACTTTACAATTAGCAGCTCGTAATTACTTATGAGCTGGTTATTCTCCTTGTGGTCCACAACATTGCACTGCTATCAATAAAAAAGCCCAGAAGGCAAAAACCACAAAGTAGGATTGGAATTTCATGTAATTTTTAAGGCCAATATTTTTAATTGTTTTCCTGGAAAGCATAAAGTCTTGTGATGTCCAATTTCTGTTCGAGAGTGAATAAAAACACAATGTGTTTTTGTTTCTTCCACAATATTTAGTAGTCAGATTTACAGTATTACACAACAGTTAAATCTTAATTTACTCTCACAGTATTTTCTAAATATGCTTGAGGGTCTTTAATCAATGATTTGTCACATATCAACTCTTTAATCAGTCTGATGATCTGTTAGGTACTCAACTACTGAGAGAAAGCTTATTTATTTATTTAACGTAATTTCAAATTTGTGAATTTAAATACAATAAATATGTGAAAAATGTTTGAATGACACGTTAAACACCTAACATTCCCAATACATCCACTACAGATTAATACCAAAATCTCAAATCAAGTCATCAACAAACATAGGTTTTGTTTTCACACATGAAGAAAGAAAAATGTATTTTTGTTTCTACTCCATGCAGCACAACCTTAATAATGTTTTGAAACAGGATTTCTGGAGTGTGTTTAGCAGCAGGGTTTGGACCAAACAGCCTAGTGGAAGGTTAAGAGGGAGTTTTTCTGCCTTTGAGTGACCAAATAACACCAAACCAAAGGTCAGCAGACTGATGGCTCTTCTTAAAAATCAATGCTCTTGACCCCAACAGTGGACTTCTGTTAGACTTTTGTGACACAAACTGCTCTTTGTCTTTCCATTGGCATTGTTTCTTTGGTTTATGTCATTTCTACGTATTAATGGCAAATTCCTGGAAGCTTAAAAAAATAGATTCACATTCAAATGAAAACATGCAGACTGGGATTTAGACATTTATTTACCCTCAACAGTACAAGTAAGACATATGATAAAGTCATCTGGAACAGAGACTGAAACATCGCATCATTGTTTTTTGCAGATAATGTCCCGCTAGCACCATCTCATGAGAGTTTTGATGGCTCACTTGAGAAGTTTGCAGCTCAATGTGATGCAGCTGGAATGAAAATCAGCACAACCATGAATGATAACCATATTTAAGCCTCGTCTTTGGTAATCAAGATAGAAAAAAAATAAATAAATATATAAATAAAAAAATACAAAAGCTCTTAACCCAATTAAGACCCAGACCATGAAAAAATTGTTTTAAATATGAGGTCTTTATTTGGCCCTTAAACAAAATGTAACAAAAAAATTAACATTTTTCTACCATTTATTACCATGTGATATATTAAAAATATTATAATGCTTCTGGGTATCTATTAGGGGACAGACGACAAGTATCAGATTGTGTTCAACAGGATTTTGAGCAAAGTTTATACCATAAATTTAAGCAAAATGTTTCAGAAACTGTATGAGACAAATATGTCACGTCAGGCTCTTATGGGTTAAACAGCACCTGTAAAAGAAACCATGTGGAGTCTGGCTGAACCTTCCAGTAAACATTAAAGGCATGACCTAAGCATGAACTACACTTCCCACGGGGCTATAGCCTTTGGCATGTATTAATGTCAATTCAAATTTGTTAGTGTGACAAAGGCAGCAGTTCTTCTTATGTCAACATATGCAGTTTTGTTGGACAAGCGTGAAGTTGAAACAGGTTAAAAGTAAACTCTGTATGTTAGCATCACAAAAGAAAACTTGTTTAAATATCCACCATCTAAAAAAAATATTTGACTCTTTCAATTACACTGAAGACCAGAGGAAAATCTGTGAAAATATATTTATTAGTAGGTTCAAAGTTACCTCAAAACATTTATGATAGCAGTAAGCTTACTGTTTCTGTCATAAAACCTGCCAACACACACACACACACACACACACACAATACAAGACAGAAAAGATAAGTTGAGCAACAAAAATACATGTTAATAACTTATTTGTGTTTATGCGAAAATCTGTTTCAATTAATTAAAAAGTAAAAGTAGGAGTTTTTTCTTATCAGATGAAACAATTCATTTCCAACTGTGATCAAGACTGAAATCATTACTGTGTTCGGTTTTACATCTCTCAAGCCTTCAATTTCATACCATTTCAGGGAAATTTTCTGTTTCACTGACTAATCTAATAAATATGGAGCAATTTTTCAAACTTGACAGCTGCAGAATGAAAACATCCACAGAAAAACAACATATGCTGCTCATGTGCAGCAAAGATTCAAGCAATAATGTGCATAAAAAACAGTCAGAGTTTGGTTGGAGAACACCCCATAATCTTCTTTTATCACTTTTTTTTCTTTAGAAAATAAAAGCAGTTACATTATTGTAAAATAAAGTAGAGTGATTAAATAAAAACTTAGAGCCTTATTCTTTTGGTGTTTAGACTCATGTCATCCAGATAATCTGAGTAAAGCTTCATAGAATTTCATTAAGCGGTGTCACATCTAATGATGTCTTGTTTTACCACAAATTTCTGCCCTGTGTTCTAACATGTCTGATAGCTGATCTAAGCAGATTAACTGTTAGTAAAAAACCTTAATCGTACATTTAACAGTCTGTGGTTGGACCTGCGGATGCATCAAGTCGAACTGTGTGGTCCAGATGTATCTTTGTTCATTGGGCTTTAGGCCTGCTGTGCTAGATGATAAATGTGTTATAGGGTTTAGCTTCATGCTATTTATATAACTCCAGTTCAGTTCCATCACAGGATGGACGTAAAAACTCCATTTGAACAAGAACCAGACCAAGAGTTTATGATAACATACAAACTCACAAATAAAAAGCCAGCATAAGGCTTCACATGAGGTCCTCCAGCAGACTAACTCATCAGTACTCACAGCTTCTGATCATGCTTCAGTCAGTGTAGTTGCATTTAGTACTAGGATTTTTTTTTCCCTTGGCTAATATGGTTTAATTAAAGGACAATGTAATAGCAAACACACATTAAAAAGTAATCAGTACAGGGACAACAAAAGACTGGAAGGGTCATTGACACAAATCAGAACCAATTGTAGGAGCTTTTAACAACTAATGAGATTAATTGGCAACAGGTCAGTAACCTGAATGAGTATAAAAGGAGCATTTCAGATAAAAACGAGCATTTCAGAGAGGTAGAGCCTCTCGGATGTAAATAAAGTGGGCATAGGCTTACCAATGTTTGACAAGCTACAAATTGTGTAGCAAATCATTGAATTCTGTGTTTATTCACATTTTACACAGCAGCTCAAGTTTTTATTTTTTATTTGTTTATTTTTTTTAATGGACGTTGTACATAAACAAAAATAAGAAATGGGAGAAGTGGTTTCCCATTAAAGAAAAATGGCTGTATAATTCTTTGGGGTAAGATTTATTCACACCAAAGTAAAATTGCTTAAACTGACACATCTTAATGCGAGGTAGTAAAATAGATTTATATTCTGAACTTCCACCAACAATTTTATTACACTATTTTTATAGCAGGTCTTTTATGAAACTTTCACAGGTTGTTAAAAAAATAAAAGGTGAGAATGAAAAAGACTGAAAACCAAAAAAGGCAGTTGTACTCATACAGCTGGACTTAGCATTGTTTAACCAGCAACTTCAGGTCTACAATGAGGACAAACAGAAAATAAAGACATGTTTTGATGGCCGGAAACTAGATGTTACAGTAGAAATCAAATGAACACCTGGCATGCTGAGGGATTTAATATGGCATCTGGCTAAAATGAGATATAATATTTATAAATATGTTTGATTTAGTACATATTTTACTTTTAAACATAGTCCACCAATCAATAAATATATGATTCAATGAATAATTAGACAAATAAATAACGTTCCAAAATAGCTTGATAAATAACAGAATATTATTCTTTGTATCCACAACAGTAAATTTTAAGTATAGCTTAGGGAAATTATTAAGTGAATGTACTTTGTATTATGTACATGTTTTATACATTAAATTGGTACTTTTTAAAATCTGCTGTTAAAATGGAGATTTTATTATTATTATGATTATTATTTTGTTTTACTTACCAATGACAGCCAAAAATGTTTGTTGCTGTTTCTTCCAGAGGAAAATGTATGCCTCCCTGCTGCTTTGCTGCTTTGTCTTTGCTGCAACACAGTACTTCCTTGGCTGGGCTCATATGATCCCTGATGAGGGACTTTCCACCAATAAGGTTGTTGTATCCAATGATTTGTCTCAAAGCCTAGAAATAGGCTCACCCCCAGTTGTTATTGTAGGTAAGCATGAACTCTTGTGTGTACATGTTACTTTATAAAAACAGGATTTCTGCCAAAGTATAAATATGAATTTAAAGTTATATCAGATTCATTTTCTTATGTTTTCTTTCAGAACTGACGAAATCTGTAAAGAAGAAAGAGAAAGCGAAAAAGCAAAGAAAGGTTTGCATTTGGATTTCAACAATAGGGAATTTGAAGTCATAGAAAGCGTGAAGTTGACCACACATTGTGATTGTGTTGTTTTGGATTGAAAGCCCCCCCTCGTATGTCTATTGGGCAATGAATGTGTGAGAAAGGAGAAAGCTCTTAGTTTGTAATCATATAAGTGCTATATGAGTGTTTGTGAATGGGTGAATGTGACATGTCGTGTTAAAGTGCTTTGAGTGGCCAACGTGGCTAGAAAAGTGTTATATAAGTACAGTATATTTACCATTTTGACATTCAAATGTCGCAGCCAACATTTAGAGCATTTGCTGCTACAGATTTAGCTCAGAGAGTGTGCACGCTGGTGGAAGTTGGTGCTTAATTTTTCTTTTAACCACCTTGTTCGCTGCTCTCTAGGCACATTTTTCTATTGTGTGTGCTCGGATAAAAAAGACACAGATATCAACACGGCACTTATCATCTTTTTTATGTGCTGTATAGAAAAAGATAGCGTCTTCCAGAGTGCACATTTAGCTTTTTCTGCTCTTTGGGCAGCCCCTCCTGTGAATTATCGACTGCGAGAACACTTTTCCGGCACTAAATCTCCCACTGTGAAGTGGTTGTATGAACAGCAACAGCAGAAAAAGACCAGACTAAATTGTCGACACATGCTCCTGAATGTTTCCAGTGCCATGTATAAAAATGTGTTTTCATCCTTCACCAGATTTCATGTAAAACAAAACTATTCTAAAATTTGCATATTTTCTAACTTCATGTTTCTCTTTTATGTTTTTTTTTTATTTTGGTTTATTTATATATATATATAAATTTTCTGTACGACACATTAGTATCTTTATGATCAGCTAAAGTGATGTTCCTTCCTGTCTTCTTTTCCTCAGAGCAAACTTGATGTGAAGAAGCGTCCTCCTCCTCCTGCTAACTGCATCTCCCTGTGGGGAAACTGTAAATCTCCAAGCAATGTGTGCTGTGATTTCTGTGCTTTCTGTCAGTGTCGTCTCTTCAGAACTGTCTGTTATTGCCGGATGGGCAACCCCCACTGCTGAACAGGCAGCTGTAGCCCATGCCTATAGAGCTAAACCCCATGGTAAAGCAAACCACCTGCGGTGAACACTGTGAAAGGTGATTCACTCCCTGCCCTTATTTGTAATTTTACCCAAAATACAGAGCATAAAAGCACTTTATCACAGAGGATTGCACCAGAGACCTTTAACTAAGATCTAACAGGGTGTAGTGCTTTTCACACTGTTATGAAACAAACTAATAAAAAGTTTTTATGCAAGTTTTTCATTTCTTTGAGCTTTTGGCAGACATAAATGGAATTTCATGTATTGCTTTATGTTAAAACATTAATACAGGAACATTCAACATATCTTAATTACAATAGCTTATAACAAATTTATTAAGCATTTCAAGACTTAAGTTTCTTTGTGATCAAGTAAATCTTTTGTATTTAATTCCTCTTCTTTCTGGCACTGTTTCTGCAAGTCTTTGTATGACTATACCAGCATATACATAGCTTACTGTAAGGTTCTGTAAGGAAACTGGCAGCAGAGCTTTGCGAAAAAAGAGGGAATCAGCCTGTAGCTACAAGGTTAAACTCCTTCCACATGCCAGGAAAGGCACATCACCCAGAAGTGAACAAGGACTCCACAGACAGTAGTGACAATGGAAATAGACAAACCTGCTCTCTTTTTTATTTTTTATTTTTTCAACAAGAGATTGTTTTTTCCATTTATAAACAACAGCACGTATGTAGAACAGTATGTTCTCGAATGTTTCATCAACCTATTGCAACAGCCTTTCAACTTGTCACGCAAGTTTACCCAGTAGGCTGCAATTACTGCGTCAAGCCAGACAGCTTATTTTCTCAGGCTTACTTGTAATTTTCTCAATTTCACACATTCCCAACAACAACAGCATGGTGTCCTGACGGAGTTTGTTTTTGGCTGAAGAAATAACACATAGCTAATGCCTGTTAAGACGGGGTCAGACTGGGAACACAAGGTGTCCTGGGAATTTTATGTCTAATGCCAGACATCTGCTGATCAATGTATTATTATTTGAAAAGATAAAACAAATAAATACAATTAAACTAAAGTAATCTTTGTTATGACTTTTTTATTTAGATGGACTGATGGATGCACAAAGATTGTAAGCATCTTCAGAAGATACTGAATTTATAAATTAAACACTAGAACTGTTAACTGTGCTGCTTGCTTCATATTTTCATTTAAACTTATTTGTGTAGATACTTCAAAGAGGGAGGGATTATTGGGTCAGTGTGTTGTCATTTCCCTGATTTCTGATCAGTCTGATGGGGAAGACGTTTCTGAAGCACTCGCGAGTGTAGGAATGCTTGGGTACCGAGCTTGTGAGAATTAATGTGTGGAACCATTCCCAATGCTAATAGCGCTGCAGATGTATCTTCCTTGTGGTTTTCTGATGGGAGAAAAAGCCTCACATGATGCTCCAGGGTTATGGGATCTGAAACATTGTAATTCCCCCACCAGTGTCATGGTCCCTTTGCATAAATGTCTTTAGATTGTAGGAGGAGCTAAAACTTAAAAAAAAAAAAAACTTAAAATGACAAGAAGATCGACCGTGTTGGTTCAAACCCCAGTTGCAGTTTAAACCAACAATGGGAGATAATTGATAAGCAGCTGTGCCACTCTTTTTGTCCACTTAGCAAATGTTCCTGAATTGAGACCCTGAACAGGACTTTCAAGAAATAGAATTATCTCTTAGGATTACCATGGCCTGGATGATTGATTCCTTAGCCAAAAAAGGAAAAATTTAAAAATAATTCCAGAAAGAAGCTGAGTAAAACTTCAATAAAAAATAAATGCATGAAAAACTGACCTGATATTGTGTTCTTACATTTATATACAGCTATTTCTCTTCTCTTTTTTTCTCCTCAAATTGAATTTTTTTTTTATTGTATCTTATTCTCTTTTTATACCTTCCTATTGACACTGAAATAACTGTGCCTTATAGAGATTTTAGTCCGACACAGTTTGATTTAAGTTTGAAAGACTGGGTGAATAAAGAAATTACAGCCTGGTGCACTATGGAAGTTAAAGGTAAAATCGAAAGTTTCCTAGATTCTATGCTAAAATATGATCATAAACCTAACAACTTCTACAGATATTTACAAGCCAGAAAACTATTATATCTGAAAAATCCTGATGGATACAACCAAATTCACAAATGAGATAATAGAAATCTTTGTAAAAACGAGAACATAATAGCAAATACATAAAATAAAAATGGGAGAAAGAATTAGGGGAAAAGATCAAGGATAGAAATGGCAAAACATATAGATTACACAACAGACAACCAAGCTCAAAAATTTGGAGAGTGTTTGCCAGGAAGAATGTAGTGAGGTACTTAATAATACTAGACTTAAAAAGTAAATATTTAAAAAACACCTCAGAATTGCTGGTGAGACTGTAGAGTGCAAAATGTTGGCCATTTTTACGTAATTTGGAGTTTTCCAAGAAGAAAAGAGGGTTTTGGGAGATGATATTTAAGTTGACGGAGCAGGTTCTTGACTGTAAAGTACCGGGACAAAGCAAGTTTTGCTACATGTGTACATTTACAGAAATTGTAGTAAAAGAAGATAACTACTTAATCAAGATAATGATTGTGGTAACAAAAAAAGGATTAATCGGAACTTGGGAAAGACTGGAGACCGAACAAGGTAACGATGCATGACAATCATTGAAGCAATCTTTTGCACACTTGAACGGAAAGTTACTCCCAAGTGAGCGTAATTCTAAAAATATCTTTTCTATTTTATTTCTGCAACACAGAAACACAAGCGCATGAACATGTGGCTGCACATTGCAAGCTACTGGTGCTTACTGAATTAACATGTCCACATTTTAACCTCATTGCATTCACACGAAAATATTACACTTAAGCAACTAGTAGTCTGGCAGGCTACGGGATTAGAACCAAGATTCTTTAGTGAGCTACGAGCCAGGTAAAGCACTGTCAAGTTTCACATTCTGCATTTTGACTTGCAAACTTTCACATAGATGTCACAAATGCGTTCCTTTAAGTCTGACACTTTAGCACTTATTAAACACCTGTAACGCTACCCTTTTCATTGCTTTTGCTTACCTGCAATACAGAAACACAAGTATCATGTGGTTTATGATAAATTGATAAGCTGTTGTTGCTTCATATGTGCAAAATGGAAGCTATGTGTTTGTCTGGGACTGGCATGAACTATGGGCAGATTTTTTTTGTTTTTTTTATTTATTTTTTTCTTTATAAAAAAAGTTGAGTTGAGAGTGGAGTATTCTGGACACAGGTTCTCAGGTAATTTATTCAGTCAGTCCCTGTTTCATCACCATGTGAGGCAGAAACAGGTCCATGGGGCTGTGGAAATTCCTGTGCTCTCTTTAAGAGCTGCCAATGGGCTGAACCTGCCGTATGTTGGTTATGCCATTCTGGATTTTAAGATTGGAAGGGTGGTGGTGCCTACTAAAAGGGGTAGTTATAGTTGAGGACTAGTGCCTCCAGTCGGAATGTGGGATTCTGGGCATGAATGTTATAGGCCATTGTTGAGGGGTGCTTTTCCAGGACGGACACCCAGGGCTGGATGCATTTAAATCCACGCTGCCAAATGCTGAAAGTAAGGCTTGGAAAAAAGCTTTCAGGGTGTGCTCTAATGTGTGGGCCACTGATCCCCTGCAAGACTTTCAGGGAACTGCCCTGCTGCAAGCACAAGAAAGTGTTGTCCTTGCTTCTCAAACAGAGATCCTAGTCTGGGCATGGGTCCCACAAGCGGCAGGGCAGTCGTATTAGCAGTATTGCTGCCTGGTGGAGGACTTGGGGGGTGACTAATGAGTGGAGAGTAGGAAGGGCAGTTGTGCAGCTACAGACAGGCAAACTGCCCCTCAGGCTTTGCAAGCCACATTCCTATCCTGTGGAACTGTTCTCCCGTGGGCCTCTGGCCCGAGTTTCCCAGATTAACCCCAATGATATTCAAAGTCAAAGGGAACTAGTTTTGTGGCCCAAAAATGGCAATGAGGTTGAAGTAGACATCTGCTCCATTGGTGTGCACCACAAGAGTGATCACCTTGCTCTTTTCCTTAAAGAGTATAGGCTGAGTGAAGGACAGCAAAGTAAACTGACGGGCCTGTTGCAGAAGTGATCTCATGTGTTTGCTTACCACGAGGAAGATTATGGGCGAACTAGCGCTGTATTGCACTCCATACCCACTGTGGATGCTCCACAGGTAAGAGAACATTATAGGCTTGTGCCAGCCAAGCCTTTATTCAGAGCTGCGCACCTTGCAGGGTATGTTGGCCAATGGTGTGGTTACCGAAAGTTCAAGCCCTTGGGCGACTCCTGTGGTGTTGGTCAGGAAGAAAGATGAGTCGTGGTGGTTTTGTGTCGATTATCGAAAGATCAATGCAGTTAGTGCCGGTACAGGCTGCAGGGCCCTGGGGATGGACGCTTAAATGTGAGCTGGGAGAGCGCTCAGGAAGCCGATCCTGATCTAGCTCATTTGAGGCGGTGGAAGGAACAAGGTAAGCTCTTACAACAGCTGGATTTGGCAAGCCTTACCCCCCGTGGGCAACAGTTGGGGAAAGAATGGCACCATCTAGGCCTGTGTGATGGCATCTTGGTGTGATTTAGTCAAGACCTTGAGACAGGATAGGTTTTATGCCCAGTTAAGAGCGCCACAAGGTGTGAACATCTTACCACCAGGCTATTGGCCATGCACGAGGACAATGCATGACACAAGCCCTTAAGCCTTGGGTATGCTGGAAGGGTATGGTGAAAGGCTCACAGAGTTGGGCTGCCAAGTGCCAGCTATGCATATTGGATCACTCGGGCCCAGAAATCAGAGCCCCCCTTCATCCTGTGGTGAGTCATTATCCATTTGAGATCTTGGCGTTAGACTATCTTTCTCTTGGGTGAGTTGGTGACACCTACCCATACATTCTGGTGATGACTGACTTGTTTTCCAGGTATGCGATGACAGCCCCGACTAAGGACCAGACAGCCTCCACCACAGTGAAAACCCTCTGGAAGCATGTCCTCCAGGTGTTTGCTTGACCCGAATTCATTCTCACAGATCGTGGAGGAGCTTTTGATTCTGAGGTAATGAAACATCTCTGCCGGTTGTTTGGATGGACTAAGAGCTTGTGAGCGGTTCAACAAGACTCTTCTGAGGCTATTAAATACCTTAGTCCATGAGGGGCAGGCCCAATGAACTGAGCAGTTTCCGTATTTGTTACAAGCCTACAATAATAGTCAACATAGCTCTACGGGCCTTTCCCCTTACTTTATTGTGTTTGGCAGGCATGCTTGGTTGCCGATTGATGCCGCCTTGGGTTTATCTCCACCCCAAGCTCGGGCTCCCTTGGATGATTGGGTTCACCAGGTGTAAAAGCACAGTCGCCGCCGCCAGAGGTGGGATAAGTGCAATTATAACAGGAAGGCTCAAGCTCTTCCCCTGGTGCCAGGTGAGAGAGTCTTATGTAGAAACTTCCGGCGGAGGGCCAAAGAAAAGTTTGCACCCTTTTGGGTTTGAGAACCTTTTGTTTTTGTCTCACAGCTGAACCCAGGCATCCTGTGTATGTAGTGCAGCCTGAAGGTAAGGCTGGGCCTACAAAAACCATACACTGGAATGATTTGTGCCCCTGTCCCGGGGGTTGGGTTTCAGAAAATATTGGAGGGCCGGAGCCACCATGGGAGGGCCCTGGGGTTGAAGAGTATTTTTGGCCTTCTGATCTCCATCAGAACTATTGGACCACTGGGTGCCCCAAGCCGGATGTGGTAGATTGCAAATGGGGCTTGCCAGAAGTTGGTCGGGAGGGCTTAGGAGGTCCCAGGGTGGTAGAGCTTGGGAGGTCCATGGGTTCTTTCCCATGCTTCACTGACAGCAGGGGCAGAACCGGATACTATGCGCTGCTGCGTGGAAGTCTCTGGAGGCTCCGACGATACGGTTGGCCTCTCACTAAAGCCAGGGCACAGCAGGCTATGGGGAATCCCCTGTGAAGTCTGACGTCACGCCGGGATCCCCCTTCTGTAATAAAGAAGGAACTGAGGAAGGGCTGAGCCATCTTAAAACTGTAAGTCGGGAACCGTGGTTTGGGTGAACCAGCGTGCAGCCCGAGAAAAAAACTTGAATTATAGGAATATTTAACCATTAACTGGGTTTTTGATAACATGTCAGTAACATGACTGGGGAAAATAAAGAGCATTTTGGAGAGGAAGAGCCTCTCAGTTGTAAACAACTGTTGGACAAATTTAGTAAAATGTTCTTAGAAGATCCCACTATCTGCAATGTGTCATATCATCAAAAGAGTCAGAGAATCAGGAGGAATTTCTGTGTACATGGGACAAGAACAAAGGTCAAAACTGGATGTTTGTGATTTTTGGGGCTTCAGGTTGCAATGCAATATAAAAGGTAACAGCAGGGGCTCAGAAACCCGTCACTGAATTTTGTTTTGACCTATGGGGGAAATCTGCAGAACAAAGACATAAATTAAACATATCTATCACACAGCTAAAAACAGAGTTTTTCCTGAATATATAAATAGCTATCACAGTCACAGTAAGAGAGGACCGTGAAAACAGAGTGCTGAATTAATCAAGCTAATATATTTTTTTTAATTAATTTTTTAAATATAGTCAACAGAGTAAAATAAATGTAAATAGTGACAAATAAACATGATATATGAATAATAAAGGATAACCTACATTTTTTAGAATAAACACAATATAATACAAAATTAACTTTTAGCATTAAGTATGTTAACCACTAACGTGTTTCTGCAATGTCAGCCTTTCAGAAAATGTAAACAGTTTCACACTTTTATGAAAACATTGATTTGTAGGCCTACGTTTGTTTCATATCATCTACTTTGTTAATTTAGTCACTTATTTATGTTAAACTTGTTATGGTGCATCAGCTTCCTTAAACTAAATTTGTCAAACCTACTAGCTTAACCTAATTTTTCAGAATATGATAGTACATAGTGGAAAATAATTTTAAACTTACCGCAGTAAGTTCATTTCATTGTCTATTTCAATTTGCAATGAAAACGAGGATGCAGGCTGCAGGATGCAAAACAAGGAGACCACAAGTGCAGGTGCTGATGGAAGTTTGGACTAAACAGATGAGCTGAACATGCTCTTCAATACACTCTAAGAAAAGTCAGTAAAAATAGGGGAAAAAGTACTGTAAATATGTGACGGAATTTTTATTCCATTTTAAAGGAGCTTGTTCTCCATTCCTCCACCCCACTTTAATCCTGGGATTGCAAGATCCATTGTCATCTTACTTAACCACCAGACTACAGTCACATAGTACATTACTAGGCAGAAGCGGAAAATTGTGACATTGAAAAGGTAATACGTCTTAATGTTGCTACATTGGTGCAAGATGAGGAGTTCAAACCCTACCCAAATAGTATCTTTGCATCTTTGTGAAGTGGCAGAACAGTCTTTACCCAGTGAGGAATACAATACAGAGGATGTTGCAGATAACTCTTTTCAGGTGAGGGAGCCCTCTTAAGCTTGAATACACAATGGATGATCTGTCTTGAGAACTACAACAGTATAGAGTGACACCGGACACATCAAGATCTATCAGCAAAACAGATTATGAGCGGAGACCTATTCATAAGGCTCTTCAAGCAAATGGTGTTTTGACTACACACCATAGACGGCTGGAATATTACAAGACTCACTTCAATTGCATTCAGCCTGTTGAAGTAACATTCAGATTCAATAGTAGTGGACAAAAGAGAGTCTATCATTATGTTCCAATACAGGAAAGTCTAAGAGCAATGCTAAAACAGGGAGGTAGACATCAGCATAGTGCTAACATTGTTCCTGTGGAAAAAGGTCACACTCTACAGTAATGTTATGGATGGGCATGCCATTAAAACGAATACCATGTTTGCCTCAGACCCGGATTCTTTTAAGATATTGTTGTTTCAGGATGAGGAAGACAGTTAATCCACATGGATCTGCCAAAAAGAAGCACAAAATTTTAGCTGTCTACTCTGGGAAACCTTCTTCTTTACCAACGATCAACAGTAGATCCGATACAGTTGGTTTTGCTCTGTCAAGAGAGAGACTACAAATATTTTGGAGTGGATAAAGTTTTCTGTAAGCTTGTGTCAGACTTGTGTGAGCTGGAAATTATTGGAATATTTTTTTCAGCGTAAACTGTATAAAAGCACTGTTGCATGCTTAATGGGAGATAACCTAGGCTCCTATATGATCGGTGGGTTATGAATGTGTCCAGTTTTTGGAGAGTCACCCTGAAGTGAGCATGTACCAGGGTGTTAAAGGAAACAGCGTCTTCAACAAATTGACTCATTTCCGTGTTTGCCAGCTTGGACTGCCACCTTTTTTAGCCCATGACCTGTTTGAAGGTGTTGACTATGACTTGGCAATATGTGTGCAGTTGCTAATTAGAACAAAAAAGTGGTTCAGTTATCAGTCTCTGAATGCCAGAGTGAAGTCATTTCCTGGTGAAAGCACAAACAAACCAAATGCTATTCCCAACAATGGAGCAAAGCTTGGAGGCCATGCAGCCCAAAACAGATGGCTGTTGAGATTTTTGCCAGTTTGAATGCATGATCCTGATGATTCTGTATGACATCTGGTTCTACTCCTGAGGGAGTTTGTTGAGCTTGTGTGCGCCCCCAGCCTTTCAGAGTGACAGATTGCTTACAAGAGAGTACCTATCAAAGAATATGTAGAGAAGAGGCGAGAGTTATTCCCACATGTGACTCTTAGACCTAAACACCACTGTCTGCTTTACTATGCTGACTTGAGTTTAAAGTTTGGTCCACTCATCCATACATGGACGAGGTGCTTCAAAAGTAAGCATAGCTACCTCAAATGTTGTATCAGATCAAGTAAAAACTTCAGAAATGTGACTTATGCTGGGCTTACACTGAATGGTTTTCACATTCGCAGACTTAAAACTGAAGTCTTTAGTAAATCGGAGCCAAGGTGTGTGAATAAAGACAGAATATGAAGTAGATCCAAGTAATGCGTATATTTATAGATAAATAGAATAATTCAGAACAAAACATACACACTATCCGTGTTTTATATATATATATATATAATCATTATTTATGTTAATATTTGCTATGAATAATTGGGTATACTTAGTAAAGACAAACACAACAATCAAAAAAGGTTGAGGGTGTTTTTTTTCCACAGTCCACGTAAGGAAAACAGATAAGCCAGGAAACCAAAACTCAAACCACAAACCAAAATGGGTTCTGTGAGTCCTACCACAATGAAGTGTGGGCTGTTGGGTAGCTCGCCATCCAATGTCGTGAAGTATTTCAAATCCACAAAAAAAACCTAACCTAAACAAGGCCAAAAACAAAAATTAGTTATAAGGTAACTAGAATAAATTAAATTGGCTTTTATACAAAAAGGCAATAAATAAAGCAATGATACAACGACAATGGTGGTCATCTTCAAGAAACCAAAAGAAAAACACATTCAACATGAATGTCAATACAAGCAACAATGCATTGTCAATATTTGAATCATTCAGTTAATTAGAATATCATTCAATGTAACAAAGAAACAATCAGAATGATTATCAATCAAGCATAATAAAATGAATCGATGTGAAGCTTCATAGACTTATTCATAAACAAAGTAAAGTACACTTATATCATTTACTAGCATTTTCAAAAAGGAAATGTTGCGCAACATGGGTTTAACTCAACAGGTATGACGTCAATACAAAATTACATAGCCTATGTGGCATTTCAATATAAGAAGTTGCAGGATTATAAATACGGAGGGAAAACTGTGAAAAGCAAAGTATTCTTTTAACAGAATATCCTTGAGCAAAAGCAAACGCTTCCAATGAGGCTCTACGTCACCACTACTCACAAGATGCACTGAATCAGTTTAAAGACTGTGAGGCAACGGCAGAATTCGTTGAGGTGATAGTATTAATGTTTATAGAACCAAGTACACGTTTTAAAAATTAATTATGATTTGAGTATCGGGAACAATGCGTTGACATTTTTGACTCATCTGATGTTCTGACATTTTAACATAAATACAGAAGTTTGTATGTAACCTTATACTTTCACAGATTTTAGAATGCGAAAGCTGAAATGTACTGTAGTACAAAACAGACCTTTTAGAAATAAGGAAATCATGCCAATAATACTTAAATATAAAATTATTAAACATATAGTTTAGAAATAAGTACTTTGTTCTCTGTATACTCTTTGAATAGATCAATATTGACTTTTTAAAGTATGTGATGCATGATGAAACCCCGTAATGATAGTCGATATCTGTTTATAGATGACTGACAGGCTATTTGACCTAATGAATGAGCGCAATCCTCACGCTAAAGGATTCAAAGCCCCCTTCGCTGCTCTAAATTGGGTGGAGCGAAAAGCATTTTTGTCAAGAGCCAGGGAGTACTTGCTCACTTCAATGACAAGAGATGGAACACTCCTTCTAACAGAATAGTGCTTGTTGTTTATGCATGAAAAGTTCATGACATAAGTTCCATGTCACACTATTCTCTTATGCATCAAGTTCCTAAGATGCTGCGTTCTCTAAATCAGGTTGATATTATGCCACTGTTACGTTGTTTCTTCCTCAGTTTTGTCTGTGTTCAAATTGCTTTGTAATCAGTCACAAGTGTCATAAGGGTATGTATGTTACCATGATACTGGTCTGTTTAGATGTTTTTCAGTGTTCAGATTTTTTGAAGTTTTGTTCAGGGTGTTTCAGGTCCTAAATGCTTCTAAATGGTATGTATAACTCAACATCAACGTTATGCAGGTGTCATCGTTTGTTAAAATGCTTTTCAATATGCAGTCTTGTGCTTGTTAGATTTGTCTTGTACTTCAATTGTACAATTTCAAGTACATTGTAGTGTATTAATGGTAGGCATTGCATGTGTTCTTGTTCTCAAGTTCTTCAGATTCTGCAATTTCACTCTTGCATGCATGTAACGGGAATTTCACTTCATCGCTTTGAATGAATTAAATTTCGTGGTGCTTTTTTGGGTGTGTTGTTCTTTAATCTTGCTTGTTCTTTCCAAAACATGGAAAAACCAAGCAAGTGGAATAAGGAAGCAATTATTAACCACTCTGAAAACAGGGTGAGGTGGCAGATGAAAAGTCCTTGAGAGGACAACAAACACCTAAGTGGCCCCGCCCGCTATGCACTGCATGACACGCCCCCCAGATGTTTTTATGTTGTGTTTCTTGTGTTTGGTGTCTAAGTGCAATTAAAACTGAGAGGTGAGTCGCCATAGCGTGCAGCCGAGGATGCCACTATATGGCCCCCTCCACTCCACCGAACATGGTGTGCAGGTCCCAGGTCCCAGTCCTCGGGGCAACCATCTCCCCCTGCCCGCCCCCGGCAGCGGCCCGAGGAACAGGGGTGCGAGAGGTCCCCATTGACCTCGTCCTTCCCGCTCATGACTGTTTGTGAGGACTGTGGGGCAGTGACGACTGTGCTTTATAGCAGTCCTGTCCTCCATGCACTAAATGACACACACCCCAGAAGTTGTTTGTGTGTTGTGTTTGTGTTTTGATGTCTATGTATAATTAAAACTGAGAGACGATTCACCACAGGGTGCAGCCAAGGAAGCCACTTGAGGGGCCCCTCCGGCTACACCCTGCATGACGTGCATGCCTCCCACATCCCTGTGTGTGTGTGTGTGTGTGTGTGTGTGTGTGTGTGTGTGTGTGTGTGTGTGTGTGTGTGTGTGTGTGTGTGTGTTTGTGAGAAAGAGAGAGAGAACAGGGAAGAAGAGGGGTCTGGGGATGTACGCTTGAGTTACATAATGAGTTCTATGCAGAATTTTGTATTGTATTAGTTGCATATGTAAATTCTTAGTCATTTTAAAGTTGTTTAATCATATTTGCGACCATTCATCTTTATTAAAGTTACTGGATAAGTCAGCCTCCTATTTTGAAGATGGAAGAGAGAATCTGACAAGGTGGTCAGAGGGATCATTGATGATCTTTAAAGTTTTTGTTAAGAGTCTGGATTTGTATATGTTCTCCAGGACTGGTAGGTCACAACCTATCGTCCTTGGAGCAGAGCGAACCACTGTGTTTAAAGTTTTCTTTTCTTTCACAGTGAGGTTACTAAACCACACAGTGATGGAGCTGATCAGAAGACTTTCAATACTACACATATAAAAGTTTAAAAGAATAGTTTTGTTTTGAATGAATTCTTTTAATTTCCTTAAAAAGAAGAGACGCTGTACAGCTATCAACTATTTGTACCTCAGAATCATTAATGACAACAGGTTGTTGTTCTTCTTAAGCCGACTAAAATCAACAACCAGTTCACAGGTTTTAGAAGTGTTCAGAACAAGTTGTTTTCTTCACTCCAATGGACATTTTCTACCTCTGCTCTATAATGTGATTCATCCTTTGAACTGATGAGACCGATAGCAGTGGTATCGTCTGCATACTTGACAACCAGATTGTTAGGATGTGTAGCAGCACAGTCATATGTGTACAGAGTGAAGCGCAAAGGACTTTGAATACAACCTTGTGAGGAGCCGGTGTTCACACAAAGTTCATCAGATACACAGGCATTAATTTTGACCTTCAATGGTCTGCAAGTTAAAAAGTTTAAAATCCATTTGCAGATTGCATCACCAAGTCCAAGAGATTTCAGTTTGTGAATGAGCGTCACAGGAACCAGAGAGTTAAAAGCAGAACTGTAGTCTATAAAAAGCATCCTTGCATAAGATTTTCCTTTATCTAAATGTTTATATACAGAGTTCAGAGCAAAGGAAATGGCATCTTCAACGCTTCTGTTTTGTCTATAGGCAAACTGCAAGGGGTCCACAGACACAGGAACCTGTTCTTTAATATAGTCCAACACCAGTCGCTCAAAAGTTTTCATTAAAACAGAAGTTAAGGCCATTGGCCGATAGTCATCAAGGCACTTCACAGGTGTCTTCTTAGGCACTGGTATTATGACAGACTTTTTGAAGCTAAGTGGAACAATGCAGTTTCTAAGTGACATATTGTACAGGTGAGTTAAAACAGGAGCAAGTTGCTTTGAACACGAGGAGGAATGCCATCTGGACCAAGGGCTTTCCTCACCTTGGTCCTGGACAGGACTCTCATTACATCCCGCTGATTGACAATAAAAAATCACTCTCCTCACAACAAAGAGAGGAGAGGACAGCAGACTCCTTAATCTCAGTTTCAAACATGCAATAAAACTGATTATGGTCATTTGGCAGTGAGTAGTCGAAAGCAATGATGTGCTCTCCTCTCTGTTTCCAGGAGGTGATAGAGTTCAGTCCCATCCACATGCGCTGTGGGTTGTCCTCTTTAAAATATCCTTCTATCTTGTCTCCATAGGATCGCTTTGTGGCTTTGATAGACCGCTCTTTGATAGTCCCCCTTTTTGTCCAGGGGTCAGAAGAACAGTAACACAGAAACGGCCGGACCAAGGGTAAATAAAATACAATAATGTTTATTAAAAGAAATGGGTTCCAAAACACGAACAACCCTTAACCGGCAAATATAACAATTAAACAAACAAATCAAACTAAAAGTGTCCCTTTTGCGTTTTTAACAATTACCTTTAACCCTACTAATTACCAAAAGAAACCAACCAAACCAAAAATGTCCCCAAAACGGGCTACACGCTCACAGGCGGACTATTTAACAAACAAAATAAACACACGCTCTCAGGTGGACTTGTATCAAAACAAAACCAAACTCCTAATAAACCAAACACAAAACCTCCATCTTTCAGGCAGGGATGGTATTTAAAATCAGAACACAAAAGTACTTATCACTAAACCAAATATCTAACTCGCACAGAAAAGTCTCTAAACCACACAATCCAAAATCCTTCTCAAACTGGCAGGCATGTGTCCCACAGTCCACAGCTGCCTCAAATGAAGGTGACGAGTCCATCTTAAAGGACCCCTCTTCTCTGGATTGGGTAGCTGGTTGGGGAGTGAGGCATAAGGCAGCCAATCAGGGATCAGGAGAGGCGGATGCAGAACAGTCTCCACAGTCACTGAGTTTCCAGCATCTCTTGAATTTCTCATTTCTCCTGGCTGATAAGCCGGCGGGCGTCACACAAAGAATATCTGGCCTGCTTATAGGCAGCAGCATCACCAGATTTAAAAGCCGCTGCTCGTTCCTTTAATTTCATTCTCACATCTGAGGTGATCCAAGGTTTTTGACTGGGATGTTTTTTAATTACCGTCCATGGGACACAACAGTCAATTCAAAAGTTTATGTATCCAGTCACCACATCACAGTATTCATCAAGGTCTTCTGACCGGATGACAGACCAATCCGTGGCAATCAAAACAACCTTGTAATTGAATTTCACTGTCTTTAGTCCAGCACTGGACAGTATGTATTATCGACTTTATTTGTCTACTCCTCTGAATGTATGTAGGAAGAAGAAGAATGGAGAAGTGATCAGATATGCCAAAAGCAGGTCTAGGAATGGAGCGATAAGCTGACTTTACATTACTGTAGCAATGATCTAAGATCCGTTATCCTCTGGTAGGATGTTTCACATTATGCAAGTTTCATTTTTTGAATGGAATTACTGAAATAAATCAACTTTTTCATATTATAATTTTATGAGGAGCACCTGTATGTTAGGTGTAAGTCCTATAGGACCTAGAGCAATGTTAGTATTTCCACCAAGAGGTAGGACAGATGTGCTACACTTTGAAACCTCACAAAATTAAGTAATTTGTAATTTTGGGAAGCGTTTCATGAAAAATTATAGCTGGAGGTAAAAAAAAAAAAACAAAATAGTAATGCTCCAAATTTTCCAGATCAAGAATTTAATATTTTATCATCAAAATGCCCCTAAAAATTGAATTTAATTGAGATATTAGAATAGAGCTCATAGATTTCACAGGACCTGCATAAAATGCTTTTTCAAGGAAGCGTAAATGAGGAAGTGGAAGTGCAGGCAGATGAGGCAGGTGTAGTGATATTAAGCTCGAGCTATCTACTCGAGCATGTGTCAAGAATGTGACACGAAAGTGTCGCGAGCATTGTTCGAATATGTTGATTCAGCATGACAAAAGTCCACACCAACCAAGGCCTCATTATGACATCTATGTGTGTCCAACTGCTCCCGGGGATAAGAGGAGCAAACTGAAGCCTAACATTACTGAGAAAATACTTTTTTAAAATAAAAATTTATGACACTTCACAAAGTTGCACAAGCATTTTGCTCATAATTCATTTTAATACAACTGTATGAAATCAGTAACACAATCATTATCCCTGTTGCACGAGCAACCCTTCCCTCATGTGTTCTAGTTTACAAATAAAGATGTGGCTGCAAGTAGCCTACTACTGTCATTACAGATTGGTATACTTTAAATTACGCCATAATTTTGTCACTTAAACCAATTTTACCTAACAGCCCCCTTTTATCATTCATATGGACAGAAGAATATATTAACACATGATAGAAAACGTATCCTTTATTGAACACACAAAAATAAAACAGGGATGACATGCAGTGAGGAAACCTTAATGCAGAGGTGCCCAAAGTCAGTCCTCGAGGGCCGCTGTACTGCAGATTTCCCAATGTTTCCTGCTTCAACACACCTGACTCAAATGAAATAGATCCAACAGCTTATTAAGTTTTGCACAATGACTCATCGATTTGAGTCAGGTGGTTTTGGAGCAGGGACACATCAAAAACCTGCAGGATTGTGGCCCTTGAGGACCGGAGCTGGGCACCCCTGCCTTAATGCTTTCCCTCTGATGCATCAGACGCCAACAGCCAAAAGTTGTAGCTCTTAGACTGTCAAATGTTTCGACACAGTGAGACAATTTCAGGCAGTTGTGTCAAAGTTGAATCGATGTTTTATAAGGCCTCGTTTTTACCATTAGGCAGAAGGCAGACCAATGGAGGAATGAAGGTTTATTAATAGGAACTGAAGCCAAACCAGAGGACACATGACAGGAACATAACATGGACAAAAGAAGACACAAAAACTACAATGAACTGGCAAGGAGGAACTGAAACAAAAGGGCCTAAATACACTGAAGGACTAAAGAGGAACAGTTGAAGTGAATGAGCAATTCAAACCAGGTTTACTAACAAAACCCATAGATCATGACAGGCTTAAATGCTGAATTTGATTTTATGGAGACTTAGACATTTGGTTCAGATTAACGGTCATCTCAAAACAGCTTTTTCATATTTACATTACCTTGTGACCAATTTCCAAATACAGTTTGTCAGATTCAAAAACACCCACTGAAACAAATTTCTGATGGATTTAAGAGGACCATCCAACATCTGGAAAAGGTGCAAATTCAGAAGCCAACACATGAAGAGCATTCTTTCCAAATGCACAGTAACATTTCAGTCCCTCGAAAGATTAAATGTTCTTTTTATGTCTGTGCATGAAAGTATGAATTTAAATGACCACATTCTGAACTGTTTTTTATAAGGGAGCTGGCAGACAAAACTGTACTTAACAGTCACAATTTTTTTTAACCTTTTTCGGCTATTTGCTGATGTTCGACATGAAAGATAAAAAGAGTCACACTTACTATGAAGAGCTGCAGGTGCAAACTCTTAAAAGGATAAATGGCAAACACATGGTCAACTTCACTTTGGCTAAAACAAAAGGTAAAAAGTAAATTGGTTTTACAAGGGTGGGAAATAAGGAATGCAATATCAGTGAATCTGAAGTAAATAAATAAATAACCACCTTCTGATGTAAGTCGCTTTGGGGTGATAAAAAGTGAGTGGCAAAACACCCTGGACTGCTCAAGAGTTTGTCACATGGCCAATACATAAAGAAAGACTCACGCTTTAAAATGATAACATGGATGTCTTTGGACTGGGGGAGGAAGCTGGAGTTCCCAGAGAGACCATGCAATGTCCACACAGAAAGGTCCCATTCAAACCATTCCCCCTGAATCAAAGCTCGAGCCAAAGAACTCCTTGCTGCGAGGCAATGGTGTTAACAACCACACAACTGTGTAGCCTAACATGATAAAATATACCTTTGAAATATATCCTCAAAGGAATGTACCAATGATATATAGATATCATGCTGAATAAATCCAGTTAAATACATGTTTTTATTTAAACGGACTTTTTTAACTTTTATCTGTTTTTATCTTTATCTTCTTCTGAAAGCCGTGTGGTGCATTTTTAATGTAAAATATTCCCATGGATTTAAGGTTTCTATTTGTGTGTTGTGTTTTGCTGTAAAACAATAAAAATGAAGATTTTCTTCACTGCTTAAATTTCAGTCACCTCACTGAGTACTGTTTTCCCAACTGACTTTTGCGTTTTGCAATTCTTAACTGTGCTGCTGCTGTCTTGGCCAGAATACTCTGGGAAAAGATTAATAAACTTAATGAGACTTTTCCTGGTTAAATAAAGGTTAAATTAATAATAATAACAACAACAAAATAATAATAAAAAAATGTAGTGTGATTTTTCAAGCTGTGGTAGGAAGGGACACAGTCAGAAATTTGATCAGTCAAATATATTCAGTGATACAAGCCCAACACCAAACATTCTAGCCTAAAAAAAACCCCAAAAAAGCTACCTAACACCAGCTGAGGTCGAATAATATTTACTGTGGAAATCCTTTTAGCCCCAATTAATGATGTTGAAATAGAGGGGAAAGAGGACAGGCGACATCCGAAGACCTTGGTTCTTGGAAAAGTGAAGGTTTCCAGCTTTCACAACACGGGTTCCAGATAAGTTGCCCTCTGCAGACTTAAGGTAGAATACTGTAAGTTATCAAATGTTTCTGACATTTAAGGTCTGTTGTTTTATCTTTTTGTGTTCCTAGCATAGGCCATCTCCAAACAAAGATCATTGAGCTCTGTGGGGCTGATAGAAAAAAAAAGATGGAGGAAAAGACAGGCCTTTGGAGATAATGTGCTGTGGAAAGATAGCTCAAAGATTAAGTTGTCTGGCCACAGTAACGAAATACATGTTTGGCTGAATACTCAAGTGCATTTTCCAGGAAATGTGGATTCTAAAGTTCTCTATGCAGCCTGGCAAGATTTTTTATTTAGACCAATCCTATCCCATGGTTTCAGTTGGCTCACATTTGTAGTGATTCGACACTTTTAATGGGCCAGTAGGGAGGACGACCAGGTTTGTCAGAGAGGCAAAAGTTTATCTCTGGTCCCACAATACCAGAGTATAAGCTTATCTTAATAAAAATGCCCTGACAGCAAGCTTTGGTGGAGTTTAGGACTCCTTAGGAGTTTTGGAGAACTTAGAAGCTGCTTTATTACAAAAAAAATCTATTATAAATCCTTTTTTTTTTTCTTTCTTCGTAGCTTAACTGTTAGATTTTTGGACCAAATCTATTTAGCAGTTCTGGGTTATGAGTAAGGGTGGCAAATTAAAGATTTCAGTTCATTGATCAAAATGGTTACCGGATACCTTTTAACAGTTAACTGTATATACTATACTATATATCTATGATATCTTTAATGTGATTAAATATGCACCTCTATGGAGCAAGATACTTAACTTTGACTCTAGAAGATATTTGTAATAATTGAGGGAAAATGTGAGACATTTTAAAAGAATATAAACCATCAAGATGAGAGATGTCCTGTTTAGATCAAAAGCCTACAATCACAACAGTTTTCAGACAACAATCACGAGTTCTGACATATTTTATTTTGAGTATTTACATGTGTTGTAAAAGGCCCATAACTCCCCCTCCCACCTCCCCAACGCACCCAGAGGAATCAGTATCATCATACAATATGCACAGGCCATCAAAAATTGCCACAGAGCCTATTTAACAACTTGTATAAATCACAAAAAAAAAGAAAAGAAAAAGGGCTGACAGGATAAAAAAGAGAAAAACCCACAGACCTTTTCATTGTAGGATGTAGAGAACCGTCACATAAATTGCTGAGTAAACATTTCTTGTAATTTTTTTTTTAGTAAAGACATAAAGAATAAAATCATGAAATCATAATATTGTGGAAAGAAGATGGTTTCCCCTGCAAAAATCTGTCCAGTGGACACCTAAAGGGACATTATCACACTTACAGAGTCAACTGCCAAAAGGGGAAAACAAGTTGACATTAATGAAGATTATCATGTTTTTTTCACACCATAACTTATCACTGTTGACATTGGAAGGGAGAGAACTGAGGGAAAAGAAGGTAAAAGAAGGACAACATGGAAAAAAAAGGAAGAAATAAAGGTGGACAAGCAGGTAGAAAGAAAAATTAAGTAAAGAAAGACGACATCAGAACAACATAAGGAACCTTTAGTCGTTTTTTTCCTCAAAGACGTTCAAAACATTCAGAAGATTTACAAATTTACCATAAAGCCATTTCTCTCACTACTTTTAGTTATAAACCATGAATATTATGTTCTGGATTAATGACATAAATACATAATAGCTTATGATCACACTAACGGTTTCAGAGAGAAAAAAAAAAATCACTGTTCATAGTCAGCAAGAAGACAAAGATGTAGAAAGTCTTCTTTACATGATTACAGATAATGAAACAATAAATGTAAGAATGAATAAATATTATATAAATATAATATAGTTTAATTATTTATTGATTCAATTATAATAATTAATTTATAATATTAATAATGTTAGAAATTCCCTTAATAATTAGCTTCTTGCATGTAAGACTAAATCTGTTGACAATGATTTTTAATGTGATAAATCGGTCAGCATGTTAGCAAGTGTTGTTGATACCTCATAATTTTCACCCTCTTGACCTCAAGGCAGCACAATAATATCTTAAAGATAACAATGTAAACAAAATCCACAAAAAGCAGATAATTTTAGAAATGAAGTAAAACAGAAAAAAATGTTTTAAATGAATTCACTCAGACTCCAAAGTTGACTGTGATGCTTAAGAAGGCATGTAAAAACAGTTGGGACAAAGACATGTTTATTCTTTCCAGCAGGAAAAGACGTTAACATCAGATGAAGTCATTAAGGATCCAGCAGATCATGTTTTATGAGCGTTGTTTTTATTGTTTCTTTTCCTCCTGTGCTAAATGTTTTCAGGTCGTGGTGGTGCTGCAGACAGGCCAGGTTGAAACGGTAAGTTGACACATTCCTGCTCAAATAATCATGAAAAAGAGGTCTGGATGGCAGCATCTGTATCTGTATCAGGGATGGATTGTGTTTACTGACAATATGCAGTGATTTCCACAATGAAATCATGTTAGTTTATTTATGCAGCGCTGCCAGAAGGCATGATGGTCATGACCAATAAATATGTTTTTTTGGGATTTTAATTTTTATTATAACTATTATTTTCACATTGCATTCAGAAATGTTGCTCTAAAATAGCAGATAGAGTTAAACCCTTTGATGCTTTTTGATACTTGATGGGCTGGGAGAACGCCCTTGAGCTGTTTAATTCTGTTATAGGATTATCAATTTTAAAATGAACAGCTATCAAATCAAATCAAATCAAATCCAAATATTTATATAGCACTTTTCATAAAAAAAAAAGTAGCACAAAGTGCTTCATATAATAAAAACGGTTTTGATTATATTAAAAGAAAAAAAAAAAAAAAAGAAAACTGTGATGTACTACTGTATGTATAATTACAGTGAAAGCCTGTAAACGTGCTGCATTTTGTGTCCCAATATTTTTTAGGAAATTAGTACCCCCCTATTAATCATATGTGGAAAAATGACAGCAGTTTTTCACAGTGTGTACCTGAGCTGCTGTGCACCAACTGAATTCTTGTCTTCATTTCTGTTTCTTCTTAATTTACTGCCATCTGATCTCCTTCTAATTAGGAGAATGTGATGCATAAACAATAAATAAGGAGTGGTTGTACTTCAGCCCCACAGTGTGTTGTTAGTGATTATTTGGTATTCGTATAGAAGTGAATATTAAAATTTTATTTTGAAGTTTGTACAATTTTTGAACCAAAAAGGTTTTCAATCAAGAGTGTGCTGCACCAACATCTGCTGACCATTCACTTGTCATAAGTCCTGTGAGGAAGAAAACAGCTGGCGAACTCCGGCTTTTCCAAACATGGCTGCTGTCATCTGCAGAGGTCTTCCATGTTACTGTGTGCATGTGTGTATGTGAAACCAGTTTAAGATGTGTTTTGACAAAAGCCTGCTGTTTTTATTGTCTCCCTGTGGCTTTTACAGAGTTCAGTCCGTCTTCTTGGCTGTATGTTTTTTTGTTTATTAGTTTTTAATCTCTCTCTCTCTCTCTTTGTGTGTGGTGTGTGTGTGTTCATATAATTCATCTGTTAATGACGTCTTATGGCAGTACCCTGCTGTTTTAGTATCTTCCTGTGGCTTGGACAAAGTGTCAAGTCTGTCTCTCTTGTGTGTGTTTTGTTAGGTTTTGTTTGTAGAAGTGTGTGAGCATACGCAAATCAATGGTTTCCTGCTGTTTAATGGCCATTCTGTGCTGATATCCACTGCTGTCTGTACATAGCTCTCCATCATCCTTCTTCGGGCTGTCTCCTCCTTAACAGCTCCTAATCCATAAAACACAGAAGAAAGAGTTGTTATCAAGAGAAAAAAGATGGTAAAATGAATGTGCTTTTCAAGCTGGTTGAAAACAGTTTTACATGTGACATCTGGTATTGTTCTTATATATTTTATTGCTCAAAGGAAAATGTTTGTTCCTTTGTGTGAATTTGAGACGCAGAAATTAAGTAAAGAGCTGACACTCATAATAATCCTAATGTCACAATTTGTCACAATTTGCCTGTTCAATTTCTTTATTTCTATTATGCAAAATAAGACCTAATAAGTTAATCAGTGAATTAACTTCAGGGTGATAAATGTTTACTCTTTAAAGAAAAAAAAAAATATATATATATATGTATATCTACATTTTTCCTTCCTGAAGTTTGGAAATGAGAGTGGCGATGCCTGTAGTAATTTATTCTTGATGTCTCACCTCAAAATCACTTTTTTTCCTTTTTTTAAATTAAGATCAAAGAGCTAATTTTCACATAAGTTATTTTTTCTGTTAACTGAGAAATTTACCATTTATTTTCTGGTTATAACCATTTGTAAACTTATGACAAAATAACAGGTTTTGTTTGTTTAAACTTACTGGATGATCAAGGTGAGCTTGTAACTGTGTGGTCAGCACCTATTTTGACTTGTAATTGGTATCTTGAGATAATATGTTGTTCTTTAAAAACACAACCAAGGATCATTTTTAAATGATGGTAGCACTCTGGCTCCAGTAAATGCAAATATTTTTGTCCTACATTTTGTTGCAAAAAAAATGGCATTTGAGTAGTTTTGGTGTCTTTGAGATCTTTATTCACTGTAATTCTAAGATTTGATTAGATGCAATTAAAATTTCCATTTTGGATGAAGTTCATTAAATCTTCATTACGAGGATAAATAGATAAATATCTGCAGACCTTTACAGTTGTGAAGCTGTTAGTAACTTTTGTAGGAGAACTTTCAAGAAACAGCCTTGGGTTCAAGGAGTTAAAGAGTTGAACAATTTCTATTTTGCATGATGACAGATGGAGAGAGACATGATAAATCATTGTCTAGATCCCAGAGAGTTTGAGAAAGCAGGGCTGAGACTTGTTCAAATATTTAAAGAATGCACGTCAGATTTACTATTTTTCCATTGGACACAATGCCCTGCAGGATGAGTACATATGTACTGTAAATCAAACCTGCTGCATTTTAAATATTTAAAACTATCTCTGATAGACTGGCTTACTTCCATTCATGTCAATGCTACCTTGTGATGCCAAAACTATCATTGGTATTGCTGTTTGGTGGACTTTGTAACTGTGAAGGGTCTTGACACACCACAGTGATGCTGTGGTTTGCAATAAGTCAAGTCCAGTGCCATGTGATAGCAAATCAAACTTGAATGTGTTTAATGCAATTTGTCCAATTATTTTAACTAAATCAGTTATAAAAAAAATGTTCAATGTAAAAAATTAAATAAGTAATTAGTATTGCATTTATTGCTGTATCACCTTTCAAGCACAACTGCAACTCAAAGTGCTTCACAGAAAAGTAAACAGTTTAAAAATGCAACCAAGCATTGCAATTGTATAAAACATGATATTCTACAACAATAAAAAGAAAAGCTAAAATGTAATAGCTGTAAAATGTATTAGCAAATTTGTAAAACAGTATGATTAATTAAAATCAAATTAAAAAGTACAAGAGAAAAAATAAAATTAACTGATCACAAAGTGCTGCAAAAGAAATTAAGAAGACGTTGACCCAAGCTGAGTCTAACTAAAGGCCTTTTCAAGAAAATAAAGTTTTAAGCCTGGTCTAAAAAATAGGGACAAAGTCTCCTGAACACTGACTAGGAGCTGGGTCCACAGGAGAGGAGCCTGATAACTGAAGGCTCTGCCTCCCATTTACTTCTGGAAACACAGGGAACCAAAAGTTGGCCTGCTACTTAAGCGTGTTTTCTTGTGACAGTATGGAACTAGAGTTTTTTTTTTTTTAGGAACTAAGAGTTTTTTTTAGGTAAGAAGAAGCAAGACTGTTAAGAGCTTTATATGAGTAATAAAACTTACAGGAAGCCAATAAAGAGAAGCCAGGACTGTGTAAATGTGTTCTATCCTGCCAGTCCTTTCCAGAACACTTGCAACAGCATTTAAGATCAGTTGAGGGCTGTTTAGAGCAGCTTTAGGACACCCAAGAAATAAGGAATTACAAAATCTGGAGGTAACAAATACATGGATTATTCTTCCGTAGCACTGTATGATAGAATCTTCCTGATTTTTGCTATATTATGTTTCAGTTTCAGTACCCTGTTTTATATATATAGGGCTGGCCACGTTAACGTCCTAACGCATTAATAAAGCATTAATTAACGCCTTAATTTTTTTTTATTGCTTGTTAATGTTTTTTTTCCCTAAATTTCTTGCCCACTGGCTCTGACCACAGAAACCATTTGCAGTTTGATCCTGGTGGATATAAGTTTTGAGGCAACATAGCAAAGGTAAGACATTTTATGACCATGTTTCACAAACATTAAGCATAAATTGGGCCTTCTTTGCCTCTGGTTCGATAAATCTTGGTCATACCGAGATAAAACCTATAATTTTGGAATCTGTGATACGTAAGCTTTCAGTAGAGGAGTCAATTGTCCGAGTTCATGCCGTCGGGTGGAGACGGGGAGCCATGATTTGTGTTTACATATGTTTTCTAACTTTGTGTACCTGGTCTTTTAATTGTTTGCTGTCTTAACTATGTTTGGTGGTCATATAAATGGTTTCACTGAGCTGTTAGCTGAGATTCTGGACTTTCTGTGGATTATACATATGCTTATAAATACATTTACACTCCTGATGTTACACCCGTAAAACCTGATGTGAACCACTTAACCCCCAGTCCCGGACGGTGTAGGCACAAGAGGTCAAGCTGAACAGTGCAGCTAAAAATGCAAAGTTTGAGACTTTACAGGCAAGAAATCTGGATAATGAAGCACCAAAGGTCAATGGATGGAAGTTATTGTGCATATTGTGAATATTTCTCTCTCCTCACCATCTAGAAGCTTTGAAATTCTAATCCTGCTTTTCACCTGATGTCTGTTCACCTGATGTCGATATTCATCTGATATTGTTCATTATTGTTCCTTCACTGTTTAGATCCTAAACTGTTTAATTTCACCCTGGCTTTTTTTTATTACCTTTTAGTTAATAAATCCTGAACATTTCATCCTTCTTTGTCATATTAGATTTGTTATATATTAAGAAATATTTAAACCGTTGTTGTTTTAAGACAAAATCCTGCTAAATCTGTTTATTTGTTTAGTGCAGGGGTTGCAACCTTTACAATCGAAACAGCCATTTTTTCCTCAAATGAAACTCATTTAGAGCTGCAAATGTTACGAGACCTTTTGAAAAAACACTTACAAAAACTTATAATTTTTTATAAATTTGTTGTCATTTTGGAAGAACCACTTTTATTTCTATTTTTAGGTTTTAAAAGAAAGAAAAACATAAAACGTCTGGTCAAATATGATAGACAGACTTTCTTCAATGGGATGTAGATTATTTGTAGAAAATTATGTTAAAAAAAAAAAAACATAGTATCTAACATAATGACAAAAAAAAATTCTGGTAGTTATTGTCAATATAATGTGGAAATTTAATGCAATTATTTCGAGAAAAAAAAAAAAACAGAAATTGCTAAAGACCTGCATTTGCTATTATATTTATATTGACAAACATTAGTTAGTTCATAATCATTTTACCGATATATTAAGGGCCATTGTAGAAGGTCAAGAGAGTCAGTTGTTGCTCTGGAGCCATAGGTAGCAGAACCCTGATTTAGTGTAGGCCTTCTTTTAGAGGAAGGACATTTTGCACATAAGTCAAAGTCAGCTTTATTGTCAATTCTGCAGCATGTACAGGACAAGTGAGAATTGAAATTACAGTTCTCTCAAACCTTGGTGCATGACATACAAGAATGTAAGCCAATAAACAAAACAAACAAAACAAGTACTATAAAACATGAGAATAAATAGACAATGTAAATTACAGTCAGTGCAATATATGTTTATGGTTATAGTGCACAAAAAAAAAAGAAGTTTGGCTTAACTTATCCTACGGCTAAAGTGATTAAAGTGGCCAGGTGCTTGTTCCCAGGGCCGGCTCTAGGCCAGCAGGTGCCCCTAGGCAAAACAGGAGTTTTGCAACCCACCCTATGCGGCAAAACACACATTAAACTATACAAACTGCTACAATTATGATAAACAAAACAAAATAATTCCACTGTGTAACACAAAAATCAATCAAGCAATCAAATGAAATTTCTGAAATATGTTTCATATGTAAGCTGTAACACAAAGTGGTTTAGTAATTAAAAGAATTCCTTCATGCCCTTCCAGCCACCCGGGCCCACCCCTCAGAGAGACACAGCCAGGCAGTCTGTCTGTATTCAATCATCTTCATGACTTTTCTGCATTGTGCATTCAGTGTTCATTTAGATCTGCTTGCCACAGATCCAAATATTATTTATTAATTCTTAGACAAACAAACAAAAAAACATTATAAAACACAATAGTACTGCAGTCATTACTCTTTATTGAATTAACTTAAATTCTTCACTGAGAGCCTCTGGTGAAGACAATGAGGCTGAGGCCTCCTCTCTAGCAGCTTCTACAGATGCTGTTGTGGCTGCAAAAAGTTTCTCAGCGCATCTGGACAAATACAAATTTTACACATTATTTCAATTTTTATAGCAGTAACATTAAATAGCGGTAGCCTACCCTTACAATAAACAGACAGTTGCATAAATACTGCTTTGCAAATACAATTAGAAAATTTTTACGTCGTATCAAACCTTTACCATTACTATGTCATTTTGACATTATGATATGCATGTTCTTTTACATGTTCTTGTTTGTTGATATTGTTGTTATGGTACAATAATATCTATCTTAGTTAGCGTTAGCCCCACTGTCAGTGTCAAAATAAAAAGTTAAGACACTCCCTTAATGTTCAATAACTCAGACTTACCTCTACTTCAGGCTCATTTTTCATCCTCTTTCCTACGTTTTCTGTAAGTAGCACTTGACAGCTTGGATTGTCTTCCCATTATAAACTTTTTAAAATGATTTTCTTGTTGGCAACACACAACAAGGTGACGTTGTCCATCAGCCCGCAGCTGCCAGGTGAGAAATTTGTAATGGAGATTTGTAATTCCTTGCATTTTGCTGTTGTTTGCTATCAAGGATTGTGGTTCCATGTCCTTCAACGTATTTATTTGAAATGAACTGGTAACGTGGCCCCTTACGTCACGTCCTGTAAAAGTGTAAATGGAAAAAAAGTGTTTCCATTACACTTTTGTGATATACTTATATCGACATGTCTGAAAAACAACCTCATAAGAGCGTAAAAACTTTTTAGTGATATTTTAGTTTTTTCGAAATGTAGGTGTTTCCATTACCGCTTTCTTTTTTTTTTTTATTTAGGTTTTGTGCAATTCTTGGGGTAATGAAAACGCACCTAGAGTGAGACTATCTACAGAAATTAAATGACTCAACAATCTTCTCCTGTGTTTCTTTTGTCATAGTTTAATAACAGGCAGTCTGTGGTCATTAAGTTCTTTATCTTTGTGGTCTAGTTGACTTATTGGTCTCATCTGATTTCATGGATAGGTATAGCTGATTATTGTGTGCATAACTATGAAAGTTGATGTCATGTCACTTAATAATGACACCCAGTGGAAATATGAAAATAAAAAGATATGGAACCAAGTACTGACCCCTGTGGAACACCATACTTGACTCTGCTGTAAGACGAGGACAAAATGGACAAAATGGAGCTGATCAGATAGATACGACTTAAACCGGGCTAGTGGGGTTCCTTTAATTCCAACATTTTCAAGCCTTTGCAATAGAATGTCGTGGTCAGTTGTGTCAAATGTGGCACAGAGGTCTAATAAAACAAGTATAGACCCAAGTCCACTATTAGAGGCCACAAGAAAGTGGTTTCAGTGCTATGTGACCTAAACCCAGATTGAAATTCTGCAAACATATAATTTCTGTAAATATGGTTGATTAATTGACTGGCAAGAATTTTTTCCAGAACTTCAGAAATGAAAGGAAGAATGGATAAAGGTCTGTAATTAGCGAAGACCTATATCTTGGCAAGACTGGATTTTTTTAGGAATATGTTTAATTACAGCAACCTTAAAGTTCTAGGGCAGATAACCAGTTTATAAGGGTAGATTGAAAACATCAAATAAGGTACTGCTAATTAAGCAGACAATCCTGTTAAATAATCTAGTTGGAATACGATAGATGTAACCTGGTTGAGAGAGCCTTAAAATCAGGTGTTTAAACAAGGCAAGGCAAGGCAGTTTATTTGTATAGCACATTTCATGTACAGGACAATTCAGGACAAGTGCTTTACACAAAACAAAGGCATTACAGATATTTAGATATAGTAAAAGGCATCAACACATAATCACAATAAAATAATAAATTACATTAAAATTGTAAAAAGCAAGATAAGTTAAAAAATTTTGCAGATTTCATGCATAGGCACATGAGAAAAGAAATGTTTTTAACCTGGATTTAAAAATGTCTACTGTACATTTGGTGAAAGTTTAATCTCCACTGGCAGTTTGTTCCACTTGTTTGCAGCAAAACAGCTAAATGCTGCTTCTC
>JBAFTA010000004.1:11664093-11686400 GCA_036919975.1 Melanotaenia parkinsoni
GGAACTGGGCTGGAAGCCGGCAGGTATTCGGCTGGCTTTCAGCTTGGATGGGAACTTTTAAACCGCTACTACTGTATTCTATTCTATTCTATTCTATAGTAATTTAGCAGACGCATTTCTCCAAAGCGACTGACATCTGTGACTGCTTCTGAATTAATTTTTTAATTTATTTATTTATTTATTACACATTTTAAAAGAATTTTTACAGCTTAAATGAGTTTGTATTTTGCTGTGGATTCCACCTCAAGTACATATCCCAGACTTCTGACTTCCGAGGTGTAAATCACAGTAGGGGTCACATTCCTTTGGGGATTCTGGTTTGTTGCATGTGAGAGAACAAAGGGGCAGAGTATGAATTTAGAGTTATTTTCTCTTGACATATGATTGGCCAAGTCTCATCTGGTGTTAGTAACTGTTGACAGTTCACTGATAATCTTCTTGATGCTAAACAGTCGTCTTAAGCCCAACAGCGTTATTACTCCAAAGGGCTTGTCCTTCTACAAGCATGTAGAACAACAAAGCAGGAGGAAAAGGGGGGTTTAGAAGTAAATTCCTTTTGGGGAAGGTGTCTGGCCTTTCTCACACCAGAGTCTGCCCCCCACCCCTATAAATTTGTGAGTTCACAAAATTCATGGGTTAAATTTTGTGAACTTGAGCTTTGTCAGACTATAAAGAAAAATCAGCGCAGTCTATTTTTATTTGTGAAAGCATAGTCACACAATCTTCTTCAAATAATAATTATGTGCAATGTCACACTTGTGGTTTTGGGGTGAAAGCAGGGGTCAGATGCCTGAGAAGTGACAGAAAAGAAATGCAGTGGTTACAGGACACACCTCAGCACATGGAAGCCACATATTGGCACTAAAGAACCAGCCATGTGTTAAACAACCCCCATGAGAGTTGGTCTCTGGCCGGTCGCACTTTGTTCTGAGTAACTACAGGCTAAATAACTGGAATGCTGGTTTATAATTGAGAGAATTAAGTGGCATGACAACTCCTTTTATCTGGAAGAACTAGAAACCACAAGCATCCATTTACACTGCATCTGGCTGTTTGATTTCAGAACAAAAGTATGATACATTTTGACAGGAGTCAAAAGAAGCTTTGAGAGAACTGTTTTTCTTCTACAAGTACACCCATCTTCTGTGAAATTTAAAACCTAAAACATTTCAAAATCTCTGCATAAGATGACAGTGAAAAACCCCAGATTAGTTTTGTTATTATAGCTATTAAAGCTCTTTATTAGCTATCCATTTGTTTTTTTCTATATTATCATCATAAATATATTAGTAAAAAATAATGGAACTCTCATTAGAATCATCTGAGACTTTCATGTGAGTCCATAGCATTGCTTAAAGTATGAGGAATGCCAGCACTACAGAGTCAGCTTCCTCCTTTTACCTTCATGGCTGTGATGGCTTTGATGATGATATTATGTCGGCCTTGCCAACACAGTAATAGTTACCACATGGCAATATGACTTCAGAGGTCAGTGTGACTGAATTTTACTGCAGCTAACTTATTAACGTCTTTTTTTGGGGTTAGGGCAAGGACAATGACTGCATTTTGGATAAAATCAGACCTATTTTGATTAGGTCTCTTTTGATTTTTGATTTTTTTTTAATCCAGTTCCCTAAATAAATCTTCATGAAGCCTTCAGCTTTCAGTTAAATATTGAATAGACTAAAGGGGAAGGTGTCCACTACGTAGGAAAATGACAATATGAAAATATAATGAATGCTCATAATTCTTAAAAAATAAATAAATAAATAAACCAATTTAATATATTAAGTTTCAAACCTTTAGTTTCATTTCTCAACCCCTTAGAGCCTGAGCAGCACAAATGTGTGTAACAAAGTCAACGCAGTCAGTCTGTTGCTATATTTTGAGAAAAAAAGAAAAAGAAAAAAAAAATCTCATGTACATGCTCCACCTGTTAGGACTCAAAGCCAACATCTGGCAAACATCCTCAGCTATGCCTTAAAATCCTTTACCACATGGCACAAGAGAAATAACTGGATTGTATTTTCCAGGATTCATTTAAAAATGCATCATAGCTAGACTGGGTTAGTCAGTCGTTTACTCTTAATGGGCAATGATTACAAAGACACACCTCATCAGCACTTCTAGACACTCATGTTCTCACTCTTTGTCATGGCTCTCACTCACCAGCAGCACCCAGAATCCAACTACTGAGCTACTGAATACAATGTTAAATCAGCTATGTTGTAGCTGAATTTATTCTAAGTTACATGAATGTATTAATATAATTAATATATTACCTCCTGGGTTTGTACCAAAAATGTAAACTTTTGAGTAAAGTAAACCAGATTAAATATGATAAAACTCTACCATTCCTTTAATTTTAGTAATGTGAGATTATGTGTTTCCAACAGTACAAACAATCTTCAAAAGTCAAACAAGTTAAACATTTTAATACTGACAAATATTGTAATATTTTCTTAAATTTCTGTACTTCATTGCTGTTTTTTTATTTCTCTGACAGTTACTGACATGCCCTATCCCCTGTCTACCACACTGACAGGAGAAATTTTCTTAGGATTTGCCAGACATACTTCACTGATTTTGGTCATTCTGCATCACCTGTTTTGTTCTTCATCATTATAAAAAAAATAAACAAAAAAAATAAAAAAGTAAGAAAGAAAGAAAATAATCCATGTTGACATTTGCACGTCATGCAGAAGTCTAAATAAAGATTGAACTTGAACTATGAGAGGCTTGTTTGCATCAGAGCAATCAAATTTGGTTACTGTTAAAGAGGCTTTCCACATTTTTGCCCTGGTCAAATCTGTTTTTCTCTCCACGTTCACATTCTGCAACAACAAGCCAATGAAGTGCCTTAAAACCATATTTGTTCTGTTGTTATTGCTGGATGGAGACAGGTTTAAATTATATTGGGCTGAACAATATCCTGCCTTGGGACTCTGAGATGTTATTAACCTTCTTCCGATACGGAAAACCAAAAAAGCCAAGAGACTATATGTTCATACCCTGAGTACAGCTTTGCTGGCTCTATACGCACCATCTTACCTGTCATAGAAGTCTTCCCTGTAGTAATCATAGTCGAACTCATATCCACTGAGAAAAAAAAAACACAATAGAACACAGTGACTGCACGCAGCAAATTCATTCACTGTTTTTCATAATCTAAGCATGAAACCACATTTAAAACATCACATGGGAACAAAAACATTTCAGGCTTTCCACAGAGTCTAAAAATGAAAAAAAGAGGCAATAATTACAAAGTGTGTGGGGGAGACAAAGAAACCACAACATACTTATCTCACCCCAAGAGACAAAGAGAGAGGCATATAAATTACAAAAACAACAAAAAACTTGGCAACAAGCATTAAAATGCTTGAAATTGATGTACAGCATAAGTAATGTTAACTGGCACATTTTTTAAAGTTAAACATGGCATGCACTGACATTTTAGCAACGTGCGTCCAGAATACACAGCCATGCATTTATTTAGTGTAAACAAGAGTTTAGTTAAAGAATCTTGGATGGGGAGGAAACAATAAGGACAAAATAGCTGTTTAAATAAAAGATCTAAGAATAAGAGAGTAGAAGGACATGTAAATTATGCCATCACTGATACTCTCATTTACAGTGGGTTGCAAAAAAAAAAATCTACACAAAGTAAAACCTATTGAGTGAAAAAGAAAAACTAATTAAAAAAACAAACTAAAAAAAACAAACACAAAGAAAAACAGTTGCTATTGAGCCCCTAAATGTAATCCATTACCTTCAGAAGGCACATAAATTGGTTATAAGAGTTCCATCTGAATGAAATCTAGTTCTACATTCCCAGTGCAGGGAAAAGTGGCCTACATCTGACTTTTTTTTGCTCATATGTGATCCATATCTAAGATTTTTATGACATCCTGAACATCACACATACCTGATTCATCATAATCATTTGAAAGTACTTTTTTATAACTTTAACTGCATCAAAGCCAGAATTTGCTAAACTATCTGCTATACTACCTCTGACTGAGAATAGCACTTTCTTCATCTTCACAATAGAAGGAGATTCTTCCCAAACCACAATTTTTACTTTCTATTGTGTAACAAATATGTGCTTCAGATTTCCAGCAGCAAAAACCTCATGGAGAACTGGTTCAGTGGCTGCTTTTTATTGTGAAACAGGCCACAAATACAAAACATAGACTGCCACATAAATTGTGTGAATAGCCACAGAAGACTATGATCAATGGACAATTTTCATTGTTAAGGGAAAAAAAAAAAGATTGATAAAAGAAAAAGAACAGACTCACAACCCAAAGCTTACAGCTTTACAGTAAAATAAACTTGGTGATGTAGTGGACATTCTTGGCCTGCAGTGGCAACGCATCATTAGTGTTTACTGATGATGTGACAGATGTCATAACTTGAAATGTGAAATAATAAACTGTCCTCTAACATCTAACCAGGCGTAAAACCTATTGGTCTCAGTCTCAAATATTTCTAGTGTGTTCGATGTCTTCAATTAAAGTTATTGGGTTTAATTCCATGTGAGTGTTTCTATTTGATTCTACTACAAATTTTTGAGGTCATGATCATGCTGCTCTTAAAAAAAAGTAAATCTAGTAAAGAAACTGTACTTTTTCTTCTTCAAAACCTCCTACTCCTAGAAACAAGAAGTGAACTGAGTGTCATGCTGATCAATCAATGAATCAGTTCAATAAATGCTTGTATATACCTGTAGAGAGAAGCTGCTGATCTCTTCAGGCCTTTGGGTCTGTTTGGTCTCGGTTCTCCTGCCATGTTGATATCTGAGACAAAAGGCATGAGACAAGTAAATCTCTCTTTAAAACAACCAATAGGATAAGTAAATATATTTAAAAAATGTAATCAATAGAAGTCTTTAGTCGTTCATTCAGTAAAATGATAAAAAAAGATCCATTCTGGATTTGAAAAAGACAACAGGAGGGGGTTTATAAGCCACTTTAATGTGTTTTTGCCATATTTCCACTAGAGGATGCTGTTGAGCCATTTGAAAACATCTTACAATTCACTGTGAGTGCCTGTTGTTACAGCCAGCCAGGGCCCACCATCAGTTATCACATCATGTCAATCTGCCATTCATAAATGATCAAAGGCGATGAAAAATATCCCCAGTTGTATGTGACAGGTCAGAACAATTCTCAGCAGAACAATCAGGTGCATACAGCAGTGAAGCTGGCTGGTTTCTCTTCAGTCCCTGCTCAACAAGTCTAATCTTAAATATTTCTCTGTAATGAACTGCTTTACATTAACATTCATATAAACTATAAATTTGGTATGCATTATATTTGGAAATTATACTGGATAGACTGTATAGGGTGTGAACAGTGCAGATGTATTTGGTTAGAAAATGGTAGAGATAAGCGAGAGGGAAAGCGGCAGCAGTTCAAGTTCTTACAGCAGGAATGGGAAGTTATAAACGAGGTGCAGAGTTTAGCGAGCTGACAGCCAAGGAGAGAAAGCTGCTCCTGATGGGCTGATTATGCTTGACACATTGGTTATTGCCTGAGCCAATTGTGATGTTAGCATAGTGCCATAACTGTTCATACTGCTGCTTGAGGCCGGTTAGATTTACTGCAGTCTTCATCCTGAAAAGCTGGTGTCACTACTGAGAAAATGACATAGCTACACTGCAGGAATGGCACTAGTGGATATTTTACGTGATTTTAAAAGATAACAACTCACTTTCTGATGCTTTTGTAATATTTGCAAACATTTTAGGATCTTTAGTTCTGATTGTACAGCTGCCTACAGACACAGACCTGCTTGCAGTACCTATTCTTTATTAAACACACCACTTGTGCAAAGCATGTTATTGGTAAGAGCACATCTGTCCCAAAACTGAAGACAGCGGTATATGTGCTCCCTTAAGTCTTCTTTCAGTTAAGTCCAGTTGTTTAAGCCAACTGGAAAGGGCAAGTTGGGAGATTTATCTAGTCCTGAGTCCCCAACCTGTGAATGTATCAGGGCAAGCTACTTCATCTGAATTAATCCTCCTCAGCACAGCATATAAAGTGGAGAGTGTGTGTGGATGGTGGTCAGGAGATCTTAAATCTGTGCTGCATGTCTTTAACAGCAGGCAGACCTGTTAGTTCCTTCATGGCTTTTGATTCAGAAACACTGCAACCTCTATTTCTACGTTGGTGACATTGTTATTGTTTGTTTACTGCATTTTCCAGAACTCAGGGTGCATAAGAGTCAACATCTATGTGGTAACACAGGATCACCTGAGAGGCAAACACACCATTAGCTTACACACTTACGCTGGGGGGTGGAATTGATAGCCTCCCACTGTTAACGGGATGTAGAAATCATGAGACCTGATGATTCCCAAATCCTTAGTTAATCCAAGTTAATATCCCACATTATTTACAGAGCTGTTGTACCAATTGAAAAGGCCGTAGTTCCAGTTCATGTTGGTGGTGGTGGTGCAAAATAAAAAGAACTGTGGAAAAAGTCACAAACACAGTCATTCTGCCATGCCCTTTCAGTGAAAATATGGCGACATAAACAGACAGTTAAGTATTTACAATGGAAACTAAATCAAATCACGCAAAGATTAAGGAAATTTTGTTTTAAGGATACAAAGGGTCACGACAGAAGTAAATAAAAGAATGAGTAATTTGTTATAATGTATGATGTTAAAAAACATCATGTTTTGGAATAGTAAAAAAGGGAACTGTTGTGGTTTATCACACTGTTTTACAGTTAAATGTTCTCAAAAAATAAACCTCAGACACACAAGACATGATTCTTGCTTTGGAGTCTTAATGTCAGCAGAGCACGAGGGGTTGCTTGTGCTTTTGTTTCCACTCAGTATGTGTGGGCAGTTAATAGCTGCACTATTCACAGAAGTAAAAAAAAAAAAAAAAAAAAAGCACAATTTTTTTCACCCATCCATCCATTTTTTGGGTCTGGTTTATGGTCCCTCGGGGTGCTGGAACCAATGCAGACATGCAATGGATGAAAGGCAGGAAACTCTAACAACAGTTCATTAGTTCATCACACTTTCCAGCTCACCAACAGACACTTGCATGGCAGTAGGTGAGCTGTTGTGCTGCGAGATGAACAGGAGCAGAGAAACCAGTTTGGATAATGAAGGGGACTGATGGAAAGATGAGAACATGAGTGCAATTTCAACCACAGACTGAGGATCCAAGCCTATAAACTTCTTTGTGAAGGAGATTAAATGTGTGATTGTGTCGATTGGTGATCCAGATCACTGATGGCAGGAAGGTGTTAAAATGGCAGGAGTGCATTGGTTTGCATGGACACACACATTCATATCTGCATCTTCATTGAACTAAAAATTATTGACCCTTCTCTTTATGACCTAGGGGAAAAAGTGCAAAACACACACACAGGCTACCTGCTGCTCATATGGCTCATTGACTTTACCTGCAGGGTCCTGCTCTTTAGCGAGCATACATACAAACACAAGAAATACTTCATTGATTCTTCCAAGGCAACAACTCATTTTAGTCAGCTCAGCATTTCTGGCATTATTATTGTGCCAGTTTTTGAAGAAAGACTATTTACAAATGTTTAGGTTGTGTTGGGTGGTTGGAAACTTTATAGCGGTGCATTACTGCTACCAAATGGTGTCTGAAACTGACATCAACTCTCGGGAGGGAACTATGAACTCAGCACTGCCCACTAGTGGAAGAATTGACTTAACAACCATGGCAACACAAAAGACACATACGAGTATGATGACGGCGACATATGACATTTGAAATGTAAATTGGGATTATTTACATATGTAAAGGAATACAAATGGGCCTTTAGCATTAGCTGCTAATCTGAGCGGTAATACACTGTAAAATACTTTACAGGATAATCTAATTCGCTCTGGTGAATGAAACATCTGAATTTGACATTATCTGCCCGGGGCTTGGTCGCCCCAGGCATGCCAATGGTGGTCGGTCCGAACCAATGCCTGGAAGGTGCCCTTGGGATTACGATGTATCCGTAGGGACGAAGGGAAGGGTAGGGAGAAGAGGGGAGGCGGGGGGCCTTGTGGGGAGTGGGGGGTGGAATTGGAGGAGTATCCTCTCTTCTTTTTCTCGTTCTCTCCCCCTGTTGCTGCTGCTGCGGGGTGGCGGGGGGAACTGGCCCTTGGATCCGACTGGAGATATAGGTGTGCAACCTGGACTCTAGTTCCCTAGGGTGGTGGCGTGGACTGCCGGGGGTGAGTGGACGTTCATGGAGCTGCTACCTTGGACTTTTGGCCGGGCTGGGCCTTTGCCCTTCTGCCCTTGGGCAGTCTTGAAGAAGCGGGGGCACCTACAGTGGCCAGCTGAGGAGTTGGTCGCCCAGGAGAGAGATCTTTCTCCCGGTTGTGCCCCTCCCTGCGCCCCTGTGGGTGGGCGGACAGGAGCCGCCGAGGTGGCCCTTCCCCCATCCCCTCCCATTGTGACCTCGCTCCCCCCAATTTTATTTTCATTTTAGTAACTGCCATATTTCACACCAGAGCACTACACACATAACACACACACTCACACACACTGAGGGAGCCCTAAGGGGGTCCTGCTGCCTGGCGGCAGTGGGATTCACCTCCATCTCATGGCCCCTTCCAGTTTTTAATTGCATTATAAACAGCCCACACTCATGCACACACAACTCAGGCGGGGGGGCAGGGGGTCTTCCTACGCCCTCGTGTCCTGGGACATACTCAGGGCCGAGGAGGGTGGATGTTTGATACCTGCTGGGAGTCCTGTGTGGGGTGCTGCTGGGCACCGTTTGCCTCGCCAAGCCTCAGAAAGTCACACGAGACTATGTTCTCCTTACTGGAAAAGACGAAGTATGAAAAATTGATCTCCAAATTTTATGAATCTATATAATTTTTTTTAACCCAGGGCTACTCTTCAGCTCCTTATTGGGTATCCACAGGTGTTCCCAGGCCAGAGGGAAAATATGGTCCCTCCTGGGATTCTCATCTCAGTTGGACGTGTCCAGGAACCCTCCAAGGGGAGGCAACCAGAGGGCATTCTAATCAGATAATAACAATCACCTCAATTGACTCTGTCCTGTCCAGCATCCTAACATACAGAACAGTCTATGTGTCATATTTTGTCAGACAGATTTGCTCTACCAAGGAAGACATGTTATATAAATGGCTGCCCTTGATGCTTAGAATACTTTTATTTTTATTATAATCTTATTTTCTTTAGTCTTGATGTGTCTGTGCCAAACTTGACAGGGAGACAGAGGAAGAGCTAAATAGAGAAAAGAACAGAATTTAAATGAAATATGGAAATAAACGTTGTCTAGGCTGTAGGGCTGGGCGATATGGCCTAAAAATAAAATTTTTTTATAACCAAATCCGATTTCCGATTTTAATCGATTTTTTGCAACACAACTGCATCCCTGATCTCTTTCCATCTGGATCCTTATCATACAGGATCCACTGCACAAATAATTCCGCGGATGTAGGCTGTCTCTTAACTAGAGTTTGTGGGCTAAAGTTGACTTCTGCATCTCATAGAGCACAGCATTTCTCACTGGAGTTTTACGCATAGCTAAATCCCAGGCTAATTCCTAGAGTGAAGGGTCACTTCACTGAAAATCTGTCAGACAAACACCGTTCTGGTGTGGAGGGAGGGCTAAGTCTGCTGCTAATTAACTAAGGAAAAAAATCCAAATTTTCATAAAAAATAAATCACCAGAAATGGAAAATTTATCGATTAATTGCCCAGCCCTACTATGCTGTCTAAATAACATCAGTATTCACAAAAACAATATAGACTACCACGGTACTACATGATACATAAAGAAAACAGGATAATGATGAAATCAAACAGTCATCAAACATACCTGTAGAGAAACGTACCAACACACAAACATCCGCAACAAGTGGACGGAGAGACGAGCACGTGTGAATGTGAACATGCATGTGTGACCATGCAACAAGGATGTAACGTGCTTCCGAGAGGGCCATGACCACGGCACACCCCGAAGAATCCGAGGGAGACAGAAGGGAGCCCAAGGCCCCAAAGGCCCGGCAGGTCCACAGAGCACAGAGCCCAGGACAGCCAAAGCAGAGAGAGCAGCGGCCCCATTCAGCCCAGAGCAGATGGGGCCCCAGACCGGAGCCCCCCGACGCGACAGGGAAGGGGCACCGAGCAGCCCAGGGTGATGGTAAGCAGGTCCAGTGGGCGCCGGGCACGGGCCGCACGGAGGGCAGGCACCCCGCAGATCCAAGGGCCACCCATCCCTCCCGGCAGAGTCCCGCCCAGGAACCTGACGGAACCAGACTGCCCCAGGCAAAACCACCGCGGGCCACGCCAACCCAGCACCAAGGCTATCTATCTCAGAGACAAGGACATGTCTGCAGGTCGCTCGTCTGTTTTAGGCAAGGACTCATCCCCAAACTGGGAGGAGTACTCCACCCTTTTCCAGCTGACAAGCATGACCTCAGACTTAGAGGTCTTACTTTTATCTTGACCACTTAAAACTCAGCTGCAAACCGCTTAGTGCATGTTGAAGATTTTGATCTGAGAAAGCCAACAGAACCACATTATTTGCAAAAACAAGGGTTGTAACCCTGAGTTTCCTAAACCAGACACCTTCCTATCCAACTGCAAACTATCAATCCTGTCCATGAACACCACAAGCAGGACTGGTGACCGGGGGCAGCTTTGACTCCTGCCAGAGTTACAGTAACTCATGACTCGTCATACGAAACTGTATGTTAATTTATTAAACTTGCTTTATCACCAGCAGCTATAACAGCTACAAGCCAATGACCCAGCAGAGAGCATGCTTCAGTGTTGGTCATGATTCACGGTTTATGTTTTGGTTTCTTATGTTTGTTTGTTGTCATGTTTTTGGTTTGTACTTGGTTTTGATGTTTAGTGTCATGCTCTGTGTTTTTTGTTTCTGCTCATTAGTTCACCTGGTTAATTAGCTCATTCACTTCACCTGTGCCTTGTTGGTTCCTTTTGGTTTCAGTTCCTTCTTGCCAGTTCATTGTTTTCTGTCAGTTTTGCCCCCAGTGTCTTTTTTTATGTTAGTTAAGTTTTACTTTATTAAAACCTTTATCTGCACCTTTCTGCCCCCCGCCTCATTTTCCTGCACTTGGGTCCTTACATCAACAGCATCCTGACAGATAACATCTTATGTCATGATGAAAGTGTAATGTCCAAACCAAATGTTTTTTTTTCTTTGAATACCAAGCTTGCAAAGTCACTTTGTTCTTTCTAAAAAAACATCAATAAATAAATAAATAAACAAACATTTTATTGTCTACCTTCAGCAATTATATTTAGCCCATTTTCATATTTTATGATTCTCTAATTTATTTAAATCTCTGGCTTGTTGATGTTAATGTTTTGGATGGATTAGATGTATTTGTATTTTTGTATCCAAAACATGGAGGTATTATATACTGAACAAGTCTTAACAGACTCAAAATGCAAAAGTCTATATCATCTCAGAAAATGCAAATGGTTTGGAATTACTACTGGTAAAGATGACAAGCATAGAGAAATACATAAGAGGAATGATCTAGTTGTTTAGTGGTGCATATAGAACACACAAAAAAAGGTAGCAGTAGAGCAGAAAGTGTCATTTAGCGGCCTCTTAAGCACATAATCCTGCATTACACACTCAGATGTTGCTCACTGGGATATATTTCTAGTTTTTGTCAGTGTTGACAAGAGTCATTAGTAAGATTTCACCTTTCAAAATGTAACTGTAAAAAGCTTGTTCATTTTCAGTTGTATTTGTTCATGTCATTTTTCCTACATACAGTGTGTACAGATGCTTAATGAGCCCCCAGCACTGCACTGACTGAACATAAACCAGCTGAGTTCTTCACACTGGCTCACTGACAGCTCTTCTCTTCAAGCTTTTCTGGAACAACAGGCAGACAGACGACAACTCTCCCATAGCTTTAAAGCTAAAACTGTTATTGCCCTTCAGATATGTTATTGCGCTGTAACTGCATTGGTGGTTGGGTGAGGGAATTTAAGTAAAACATAAAGATGGTTTTCAAATGCTTGTGTAATGTCCGCATGTGTAGTAGATGCAATTGTGATTATTACAGGCATCTTTTAAAACATCAAATGAATTATAAAAGTATGTCTCTAATCTAACTGAGCAGAATAATGGCCATCAAGCTTTTGCAGCAAATGAGTTCTTAGATAAGTTTTAAACTGTTATAACAATAACAACAACATATTAAACAAAGATTTAAATCATGCTGTGTCAAACTTACTCACCCAGTGTTTGTCCAGCCAGCACTCTGCCGTTCTCACCAATCACAGCCCCCCGGGCGTGTCTTTCACTGGCGTACTGAACAAAGGCATAGCCTTTGTGCACAGAGCAGCCAAGTACCCGGCCATACTTGGAGAAGATGCTCTCAACATCAGACTTCTTCACAACTGCCGTGTTCAGATTGCCAATAAACACCCGGGAGTTGATGGACTTTGGGTCTGTCTTGTTTGTCACATTGCTGGTCTGGACCTTCAGTGACATGCTTGAGAGGTAGATGAAGGAGGCAACAGACTAATGGTTGAATCAGGAAGGAAGGAGGCAGGGAGATGGAAATCTGGAGAGAGCAAGAGAGAAAAGTAACTGGTGTTAGAAAATGAAAGACAGCTGCAGTTAACTAACTTACAATAAAACATGTGAGGCTTGTTCTCATGACTGAACCAAAATCAGCAAACCAGTTGGAAATGTACTCATCAGTATAAATAGCTGTCACGACTTATAGGAATTGCACTTATTTTCTTTTTAGTCCACATGGTTCGGATAGATCTGTTCTGAGCAGACTGAAACACTTTTCCAGCTAAATGCAAACCATCTTGTTTTGCATAAACTCATTTTATTAAGCTGCATTTGCTCTCATGTCAGCACCAAGTATATTGCACCTAGTAAAAATAAAGCACAGAGCATGCTTTTACACGAGGAAATGAACAATCTGTCAGGGCATATACTGGAAAAAAAACAAAAAAAACAGCTTGTAAGTTTGGGTTGAGAGTGTAAATATAAAGGTTTTGTGTTATTAAGCATGTAACTCAAGCTTAGATGCTATAACAAAAGAAACAAAGTAACAGCTCAAATGTGACCACATGAAGTTCATCCTGTTAAAAGCTTGAGTTTTAAAAAAGAAGCTCTGCCCCGTGGTGCGACTGTTTCATAAAATAACTCAATTTGTGCTCCTTGTAATTTAGACAGCTGTTATTTGGTTAAAGATTAGCTGTGCGAGCACACTAATAAAAGGTTATTCTGCTTTGAGTTATGACGCACATTGCAGCTGAATATATCTAATTTAAGACAAAGATGATCGATCCACCGTCATAGAAACCTGCAGTTGGTTTACATTTCTTTTGCAACACACACATCACAGTAGAAGGCAAACTGTTTCAAGCAGCAAAGCTCACAAACAGCAAGTAATCTGCAGTACATGAAGACATCACAACCGAAAACCTCACTTATTTTACCCAAACCACATTTTATTTAATGTAAAAATAAACATATTTAACACAGAAAAGGGCAGCAGATGAACCTTCTGAATGAAGTACGATTTTTAGCCGTACTGATTCCTAATTAGAAGATTTTTTCCAAATAGAATGAAATATTGAGACTAACACCCCAACTTCTTTCAACTCAGCTTAATACACCAAGAAAACCCTTAATTGAAAGGAAAAGAACAGTCCCAGTCAAATCTGCGTATCTGAGTAAAAGAAACTAATGAGTGTACTGTGATCAGGCCGCTGCAGACCCAACAACTACTGCTATATCAGTGATGTAAGTTCAATCACAGCAGAATTTGCAAACCAAACATCACAGTGATCTCTGTCCTTGTCTCACAGCGATCCCCTCCTTTAATCCACATAGCAAATCCAGCTGAGAAGATCCAATAAGATGGAAAATGATGAAGGCCAGAGGAGAAGAGGAGTGACAGATGTGAAAACAGGGCGGGAAATGAAGAGCAAAGTAAATGATTTTAGACAAAGAGATGGTGGTGTGAGTAGAAAGTGCATGGAAAAATGACAAGTCTGGGAGGGGATAAAAAAAATAAAGATAAAGGACAGGAGGTGTAGAGGGTTAAAGAGGAGAGAATACACAAGAGTTAAAGAAGATGGGAATAAGTGAGTACAGGACGCATGGAAGGAAGGGAACGGAAACATGAAAAATGTGGAGGGCACTGACAGATGAAAGAGCTATGATGAAGGTGGAGGTGTGATAGAGGTGTGAACATATGATTGATTACAATTGTTTTGGTATATCTACAGCAAAATAATAACAAGTGAATGATATCCAACTGAAATAATATTCCAACTGTGAAATAAAACAAATAAATTAAATTGAATTATACCCTTAATTATATGGTTTCATCTTTATTTAGATGGCAGTTTTTCAAAACACAGAACAAAGTCATTTACAGAAGCAATAGTAATAAAAAACCAAATAAGACAACTTCAGGTAAAATAATGCTTTATAAAATGCCATAAAGTAGAATGGCAGTGCTCCAATCAAACCAGTCTGAAATGCTGTCAGTGGTCTTTAAATTGGGATTATTAAGTTTTTGGCAAAAATCACAAAACCTGTGCCCTTTTCGATGACTCTGCTTCTGCAGAGGACCAGTGGCTCGTTAGAAATTTGCCTCAGTGCCTTCATCCCAGCCAACTACCCTCTCTTCGCTATGTGCTGGCATTGCATGCTAGCGTGTCAACCGATCATTAGCAGTTTAAGAAAAAAAAAGCATGTAACATGGAAGCTATGCTGACCCATGTCTTCCTTCAAGTGTTGACTGCAAACCAACGTGTGGTTTGTTATATTGTGATGACCGACAAACTTAATCCATTGCTCTCTCACAGCAAAGTTTTCCGGTAAATAATGAAAGCTAATGTGATTAACTACTGCACATACGTGTCGATCCGCCATCTCTTCGTCCTCAGTCAGACCGGGTGGCGAGGGCGGGGCAGGAGCTTGTGGCCTCGCCCTGTGGGGTTATGATGTGTAAATGAGAGGCGGTCTGAGCTAACCTTTTTGATCAAATTTTTCACAAGATATCTTCTCTAGCACAGAGTGGGTCTTTAATTGGATGAAGTGGCATAACATTCATCATCAAAATCAATGACATTTTCGGGATATTCAGATTTTAACATCTTGACCATGCTGAACCGTGGGGCTTCAACGAATAAATACATATGATCATAAAAGCATTAAAAACAACTAAACGAACAAAGTAGCATCTCTGAATGCCATGTGTAAAAATAACTGTAATACTGCTAGTTAACCTTCACTGTGTGATGGTGTTCCTCTCTCTCTCTCTCTTTTATATATATTTTACATTTCAGTTATCAATAAATACATTGACTGTATATTTTAATATATTTTTTTCATCTGATTTATAATTTAGAACTGAGAAAAGGAAAAACAGAGCAGTTAAATAAATTGAAAATCCATATTTATATGTTTGAAAATGTTGTGTATGTGTATATATTAGCCACAACATCAAGGCCACTCATAACTACAATATGTAAGAAAGGTTCATTTTTAGTGTTCTTGATGTTATGAATGGTGGTTTTGTGCTAATATGGATATCACAGCAGGTGCTCTGGTACTCCAGGGTTATTTCAGTTGGTCTGTAAACTCCTGCACTTTGTGACTTGTGGACTTAAAAAAAAAAAAAGAGAAAGAGCTACAGGAAATACTGCAGCATGATGTGCAATCAAGACCGTGTCTAAAAGCTTTCTGTATGCCAAATCTGAAACTGTCGTAAGTGATCATTTTGACCATTATTTAAACCTCAATTGAATTTATATATAAAGCCTAGATAATTTGAATTGTAGCTAAATAGCATTTTACAAAATAAAATATAAAACAGACTCCAACAGTAAGACTCCAAATCTAGACATCCATTTGTGGAGCCTAAATATTTGGTACCACTGCTAATAATAATAATAATAATAATAATAATAATAATAATAATAATAATAATAATAATAATAATAATAATAATAATAATAAACCAATGCAAACCTTTGCAACCAATTAACTTCTATGCAAATCACCATGTGTCATCACCTGGCTTCCACACCTTCCTCATCTGCTCCCTTGTTTGCTGCCCACTGGACCAATTGCTGCTGCTGAGCTTCCCTCCAAAGATAAAAGGGCACAGTATCCATTCAGGCAGTGGCAGCTGTGTTCTTTGTTTGAAAGCTTGGCCACCTGTTGAGAGCCTGGCTGGTTTCGTATGCTTTGTAGAATTTTATTGGACTGTGTCTGACCTCTAAGGTCTAGTGTTTGGGCCTTTAAGGCTTTTTGCTTTAGTTTTTAGATGATCCATATCTGTTGTTTGCTGGAGACTGGGTCAGTTAGATTTGTCTATTTCACAGTAGTTTTTGTTTGTTATATTCTTAGTTAGCAAATCTGCTTCTGGTTATGTTCTGGTCTTTTTTTTTTTTTTTTTTTAAACGCTAACTAGTTAGGCAGGATTTTTATCTAGTTTATTTCTTTAGTCTATCCTGTTTTATTTGGTTCTTTGATTTGGGCAGCTCCATTTGTCCATCCCTCCTGTGTATTTGTTTCTATGTGCACCTGCCATGTGGGACATGAAATTCCCAAGAACCCCACCTTGCATCTAGGGCATCGTCCTTTTGTTACTTCCTCCTTCCCAAGCCGAGCCGGGTCATAACAGCACGATTTACAAAGAAGCTTATACAAGTCACAGCCAGCACAGTTCACATCTCCTCTCCTGGTGCAACATCTAGAGCATCTGCTGCAAATGGTTCTACTTTTTATTACAGTTTCTATGCACATCCCACTGCTTCCTTTTAGGAGTCTGCTGCACCTTTGAACTGGGCTGCTGTCCATCTTGTTGCACCTGCCTTGCTGTCCATTTCCTGTCCATAAACTCCGCTTGAAGCTCCTCTGGCTGCTTCTGCAGAAACCTCCTTCGAGCTATCAGGGTGCAAGTGCACTACTTGAAGATGATGTGGGCATTTAGTCCTACAAGGTCCAGTATGTTGTAAGCAATAGCATCTCTGTGTACCACCCTTAATAGAACACTTTCATGTCATCTGATGAGGAACACTGGAAAGCTAAAAATAAAATAGTACAAAATTCCAAGTGGTCAAAATGACCATTAGGTAAAAATGATCATTTTTCCTTTGTCCTTTTATAAAGTACATATTTTAACTAAATTGACTGAAAACTCACAGATTTTGGAAAAGTCAAGGACCGACAAGGCTTTTTAATTTCTCTGTCAGCTATTGAATGTAGAACTTTTGTACAAAATATATATATAAAAAACGATTTCTTTGGCTTTTTAAATGTTAAATTTTCCAAAAACCTCATATAAAAGCAAAGCCAAGAAATAAAGCTGTATTCTCTGTAATCAGTGTTTTATAACACTTGGTCTAGTGCTCTTCCTGCACTGTTCTGGCTCTATTTTCTTAGTAGCAGCACCTTCTGTTTAGAATGAAAACTCCAGCAAGTCAAGCACAAATCAAACGTTGGTATTTTCAATACTGGACAGTAAAAATAAAAATATATCTGCATAATGCTAGAAGCAGCGCAGTAAAATTGCTACTTAACTTTGCTCACCTTGTAACAACTTGGGGATGTTTAACAAAGGTCCATTCATATTTAATGTTTGTAGTTTACAATACACATTTACTTTCATGTGTTTACTTTTGATGGAAAAATGCACGTGAATGCTTTATAATAGTTCTGCTGCTGGTGGTGAATTTCAGTTCAGCTTTAAAGTTTCTTATAGAAACCATGCAGAAGAATTCTAAGGTACTGTGTTTCAAAAGTCATATCATTAAACTTGAAAATGAAAAAAATGAGTTACTTTTAGAAACTGCTTTAAATTCTGCTGGTGCGGGGACTTTTTCTGCTAAAAAGACAGTTCTCCAAAGTTCCATTCTGATCAATTTCAGGACTTTACTAAAGCAATTAGTAGGGAATATGAGGGGCTGCTGCCCTGTACGTTCATTTCTCCCTCTTGGTCCTTGAGGGTTTTAGACCTGAGTTTGCTGAGATTTATTGTCATACTATTGATTTTGCATTATTCCTCTTGGTGTTAGCACACTGCATGGGCTAGCATAGAAAGAGAGGAGGTTTCTAGGCAAGTTACGCAGGTGGTTCTTTAAATTTCTAAACAACTGTCGTTAGTTTTTGAATGAAACATGTTAGTTTTATGTTTTCACTCTAACAGTACATATTTGAAGCCTAGTCATTTAATCTTGACCACCTGACTATATTTGAAATGGATAAAAGTATTTAATTTGTGTGTTTTCACACCAGCTATTTCCTGTTATATTTCTGATTTGTACAAGTTTTATCCCAAAATTTCCGTAACCAGGAACAAATAAATTCTTCTTACTGCATCTGTCACATTGAGTGACGTCTTTCACTAGTTGAAGCTCTTCTCATTCATAACGTTGTTGACAGAGCAACAAAGTTGTTCCTTTTCCTGTCTGACTCATGTGTTAGCTTTCACTCCCACTGCTCTGCCCTCAGTACCTCAGATGAATCATTTACTTATTTAAATGAGTTGCTCTGCCGGCTTTAAATGCCAAGTTTATATCTGAATACTGATTAGAATGAGGTGATGCTAAAACAAGCTTAAAATGACTCATGATTCCCTGGGGCTTCAGAGCAGTCTGTGATAATACTAGCTATAGTATGAAGCGCTTATTGGCAAATCCTGCTTACATGTGATCTTTTCACTCATGATTTGCTCCAAAATGCTTCAACCAGTTCTGCAGAACTACTCTGCCCTCTGAATATATTTTCTGTGACATGTTGCAACCAGGAGAATCTGGTTTCTGAGATTGAGAGTGATTTTTTTTACATTTAGATTCATCATGGCTAATTTCCCTCCTTGGCCCTAAAGAATTATCCTTGAGTTTTAATGACACTTAGTCATCAACACACACCACACACTGACACAACACAAACAGCTTTTAGGGGGCTTACTGTGTAGTGTCTGTTGGGTGGGGCTGTTCAGGTAGGCAAGGCTGTCCAGATGACCTTACTCTCAAACAATGTGTGGCCACTGCCACTCAATTTCAGCTGGACAAACTCCACCTTCAGTCTATTTGCTCCTGCAATGCCCGACGGGGCCAGTGGCTGTAATCACTCCCCCCCGGGGCCTGTGCTCCATGGCTGTGGAGCTCTGGCTGGGGCGTGTTCACATTTGCACAATCACACTATCACTGAACTCTAATCATTCCTTATATTTTGCACTCATCTTCACCAATGTGCATGCTCACGAAGTTATGCAGTTTTAATCACCAACAGATATAGTTATGATTTTAAAATACTTGTTGCTGATGTTGTTCTTATTCATGTTTTCCTCACTTTAGAGTGAGTTGTACAGTTGTTCCTATTGCTTTCTATGTGACGTATCTTTGTCTCCTTTTTCTTCCCTTCACTCTTTCCTTTTCTCCTCAAACTCCCCCTTCCTCTGTTCCTCCCCATGTCAGTCCAGTATAAACATGTAGCTTAGCAATTACTGAAATAAAAAAAACAGTGCTCAAGCATCAAGGGGAGCACAAATCCACAAAGCTTTATTTCCATTAGATCCTTTGAAATTCCCATCGGCAAAGCAAAATTGTTCAGCACAACACTGCAGCCAGGCCATCATTCTGCTTGCTGTGATGTTGGTCCGGACAGTCAAATAAAGAAAAAAGAAAAAAACAAAAAAACAAAGCAAGAATGGACCTTCTCTAAAATCTTTATGTATGCGCTTTGACATCTATAAAAGACACAATAAAAGAACCTTAAATGGCGTTCTTTAGCATTATGTAAGAAAATGCTCCAGTTTCCAGAGAAACCAGGGAACGCTTCCAGTGTCTCTGCTGTAACGGACAATTATGCATGTATAAAGAAAATATAAAGCTCAGAGTTTCATGCTCAATAAGCAAATTAACTTTTAATGCTTCCTCTTTGAGATGTTTGCTGTTTGACGATGCATGCATACATTAGCATACAAACAAAATAAAGCTCTATTCATAAATTTGAAAGGTAATTTTATGATTAAAATGTGAATGGTTGCTTTCAAACTACACAGTAAATTGAGCATCAAGGTCATAAGCAAGTAGTGCACAAAACCACTTTATAGCTCAACTAAGCTGCAAACATAGCTTTGCAAATTGAATGTTTAAGTGGTTTAAGCCCTTTACATTTATTACATGATTCTATATTTGTAATTATATGAGTTAATCATTTTGCATATTCTTCTTCATTTATGTGAAAAAAAACCTAACTGGATTAAACTAAATAATTGTGATATTTAGACTTTTTTTCTGTTCTTCGGTAGGAATAACTTAATTGATTGATCATTTAAATGACACCATGATTGTTGATGTTTGTTGCATGTGCATGTGCATGTGTGTTATAATAAGATGATAAAATTAACAGAATGAAATAACCATTCACACACACTCCTAGGGAGAATTTAGAGTCATCAATTAACCTAACATGCATGTCTTTGGACGGTGGGAGGAAGCCTCATTATTAATCCTAAAAGGAAATTGCTAAATGGACATAGATGTCACTTTGTTTGTACCATGTAATAGATGTAAGTATAGTCAGCGCTAGGTAGGGCTACATGTTGTAGCTCACAGATAAAAACATTGCAAAAATAACTTTTAATTACCTCTATCCTTAAACGTAGCCACCATTCTGACATAGTCTAGTAGGAAGAGTAGCATAAAGTAGCTTATAGAGCTTAGAGGCAACACTTATAGCAAAATTGAGTAGTAGGGCTGCAACTAATGACAATTCTGATGGTCGATTAGTCATCGTCTATTAAAACGACTAGTCGACTAATTAGATGATGTATCTCATAATTAATAAATTGCTCTTATTTCACTTTCAGCATTTAAATCTTGCATGAGGCTGTTATGTAAGTCCGATGTGCCTCCCTTTTAAATGTTCGAGCATTGCAGACGTACTTCCGTGGTACACAAGGTCTACTTTACAAATCCCACACGTATTTAATTTATTTTGTTAGTTTATTGTGAAGTGGTGCCAGACTTTTGACGACCTCTGCCACCCTTTTGTTACCTGGTCCGCTGCCATACTTTTCCCCTGGCGGACTGTATTTCGCATGTGCAACTCACAGCAGAGATACAGAATAGACGATGTCTCACTCTGTAGTTTTTTTGGGGGTTGTTTTTTGTTTTTTGCCGAACAATTGCTGATGGTTAAATTCGTCGACTATTTTTATTGTTGGCTATCATGGACTAATCGGTGCAGCCCTATTGAGTAGTACTAACCCATTGCTCATTGCTCATCCAATCATTACCTGGATTAGTGAGAATCTGAACATCCATAGCAAGGATAGCATGTCATGACAAGGCCATGACAAGGACATCCACTGCCCAGTATATCTAATCAGTTTAATGGACACGCTAAATGTTAGCCATTTTCAGAACCTCGACACTGGTGTAGAATGAATAAAAATATTTTTGCATTTGCTTTAAAGAGACAAAACCGGTTAAGACATTAAAAATGGTCATCAATAAAACATGTCCTCTTTACTAACCATCCTCCAAACAAGTATTGATAATGTGGGTAGGGAGGGAGAATGTGGTTTAATAGGAAGGCAGTGATGTGAAAAACATCATTAAAAGTCAAGATTTTCAGTTTAGCAGATGAGATGTGTCTGACCTCAGTGAGGAAAGGTCATCTCACCAGTAGAGAGAAACCCTTCATAATAAGTAGGAAAGACGAAACAGTAGCTTTGGGATTAAAACCACTTCCACAAACTGTACTTATAGCTTGAGATGGGTATACTTACTGTGATAGAATAAATCACTGGGCTCCTAGTCAATATTCTCACAGCCAGTAATGCTGATGTTACACCACTGAGGCTTATATGTATTCACAAACAGCACTGACCTATAAAACAACAGATAGTTTCTGCTTCACATGACTGTATTAAAGAGAACAACTTTTTCTTTTTTCTGTGACTCAGGCCTTCCCAGATGATTGCTAATCAAATACAATACAACTTATAACACAATACTGAAAGTGATCAAAACAGACATAATTTTAAATATAAACAGAAAACATTCTTAGATAAAATTAAACAAATCAATACATTTCACACATCTATGCTGTTCAAGAAGTTCTACAGAGACCTGATGTCTGCTCCTGTGCTTGTCAAACTCTTGGCACAGCCGCTGTTTTATCTGAAAGACACCTACTGTACATGACCAAAGACTGTTCCAATCAATCAATCAATCAATCAATCAATCAATCAATCAATCAATCAATCAATCAATCAATCAATCAATCAATCA
>JBAFTA010000004.1:11704267-11718372 GCA_036919975.1 Melanotaenia parkinsoni
GGATGGATGGATGGATGGATGGATGGATGGATGGATGGATGGATGGATGGATGGATGGATGGATGGATGGACTTTGCACTTTAATGAAGTCATGAATGACTAGTATATAATCTACTAGGGTTTTGGCTCCTTCCATTAGGCATTTCCTTAGAGAGGTGCATGGAAGTTCTGCAATATTATCTCCATTTTTCATCTTCACAAATCTTAAATGTATACCAAATACTACATTAAATACCAAACTAACAAATCCAGCAAGCGGTTTTTATACTGAAAAACACAATGTTCACCTGTTAAAGCAACAGCACCTGAATACTAATGAGAGACTTGAAAGCTTAAAATTAGGATGTCTGTTCAATCAATCTTCATCTACAATATATCAGCATAAACACGCACATGCCATGCCCATATGTACATGCATCAATGCCATATCGCCATACTTTAGATTCAATTTACAACCTCGCCTACACTGAGCAACAGACATACACTCTTAAAAACATGGTATTGCACTGACTAAATCTTAATTGAATCCCTAATCATGCGCCCACTGAAGCAAAACGGATACAATGACAGAGTGCTTTCTGTCAGTGTCGTAGATCAGTGCTGCTCTAAGTGAATTGTCATCGGCAACTGACCCCTTCTTATCCATCTTAACTAATTCATTTGCAGTCAACACCAGTCAAATCCCAACTTAGATAGAAGAGTGATACCACACTCATCGGCTGCTTTTCATTCACATCAGCAGAGCATAGTACACATCACATACTAAATATATTGTAAGTTCCTCGTTTCTTTTCATCTGTTCTGTTTGGGCTTGAGAAGGCAAAGAGTTCCCTAACATTTATGGGGTTGTTTAAGATACAAATTAGACGCTCTAGACTGAGACTAAACTTTATAATACCAACACAAACTTAAATATTGAAATTCTGAAAAGTTTCATGGTTATTCTTCACTTAAATGAATAATTATCCATCCATTCATTTTCTATTGCTTATAAGGTTGCAGAGACAGCTGCCTAAGCAGGGAAGCCCAGACTTCCCTCTCCCCAGCCACATTTGCCATCCGGGGGATCCCGAGGCATTCCCAGGCCAGCCGAGAGACGTAGTTCCTCCAGCCTGTGTCTTCCCCAGGGTCTCCTCCCGGCAAGACGCGCCAGGAACACCTCACCTAGGAGGCATCTTGACCAGATGCCCGAGCCACCTCATCTGGCTCCTCTTGATGCGGAGGAGCAGCGACTCTACTCTGAGCCCCTCCTGGATTACCAAACTTCTCATCTTATCTCTAAGGGAGAGCCCAGCCACCCTGCAGAAGAAACTCATTTCGGCCGCTTGTTTTCACGATCTTGTTCTATCATTCACTACTCAAAACTACCACAGGTGATTGTAAGAATGTAGAAGAGCTTTGTCCGCATCACTGCAGACGCCGCACCGATCCACCTGTCGACCTCCCGCTCCATCCATGGTCCTAGAATTGCAGGTGCTGATTCTCATCCGGGTCGATTCACACTCGGCTGCAAATCACTCAAGCGAGCGCTAAAACTCACGACCTGATGAAGCCAAGAGAACCACATCATCTGCAAAAAAAAGCAGAGACCCAATCCTGAGGCCACCAAACCGGATCCCCTCAACACCTCGGCTGCACCTAGAAATTCTGCCCATAAAAGTTATGAACAAAATCGTTGACAATTCTGTTCATAGCTTTTGATGTTGTTTTGATTAATAATCAAAACTCATGTCATGGTTTGTGGGATTTTGTTTAGACTGGTCTTTCTTTTCCACTTTATCTTCTTGTTGGCCTTCACCTGTGTTTTATTTTGTAGCAGTTTTGCACTTTTGTACTTTGTTTTGATACTCGATTAGCTGCTTTTATAACAAATCTATAACAAATCTTTATTTATTTTATAATCTGTATTTTTTTAACACAGAACATTTTGCAAAGACAATGTTGTGTCAAGCCAAGTGAGGAAAGTCCTCCACATGTCTGAAATCATTATTTCATAAAACAAAGCAGTGTAGAAATCTACTGTTAGGTACATATCACAAAGAGATCCCAGCAGACAATGTCTCCTCACCATCCTTCTCCTCCAGTGACAGACATCGGTCTGTTGCAGTATATTTTAGACTACTGTATCTGGCAAAACCTGTATAGATTTTATTCTTCCCACCATTTTTTTAACCACACACTAGTTTTCAATATTAAGTCAGTGTACCACTGTATTTCAACTTTCACACTGACTCAGGCAGCAGTTTTCTCTGCTTCTCTCTCTCGTTAGGAGCAGCAGAATTCTTCACTTTTTTTCAAAACACCTCTTCATATTCCTGCTATGTTTGTATGAAAACCTTTTGCTCAAAAGGGGTGTGATATCTGGCTCAACTTGTCAAGGGTTGCCATAGTAAATCCAGGTATCAGTGCTCCATTGATAAAGTCTTTTTATTGTGGTTTCTAATCCCAGGTAATAACACTCAGACTTGATTGTACCAACTCACAGGAGACGTAAACTCAGATTAAGTTAACCCAGAGTTTTTTTTAGATTCAGAGTTAGTTGAACCTGCTTTCTAGAACAGGCCCCTGGTCCTCTGGTAATGAAGTCCATGCTTGCTTGTTTGTTTTTAGCTTCTCTGGATACCATGTGCCCATTTTTCTTTGTTCTCTGCTAGTTCATTGTGTGCCATCATTGATTCTCTCTATTGTTGTCATTCAGTTTGTTAGTCCGTTGTGTTTTTACTTCTGCCTTGCGTCTTCCAAGAATCCTGTCTATACAGCATCTTTATTTTGTTCAGTTTCTCTATCCATTTGTCTCCTGCCTCGTCACCATCTCAGAACATCCCTGAACTGTTTGCTTCTATAGTCCAGTGGTCATGAAGAGAAATTAGCATTTTGCATTTTTAGAAACCAATAAACATGCAGCAGCAACACTGAATACCATTAACCAGGCTGGTGTTTGGCTTTTGATCTGTCCTTTTTAAAATTATATATGCAGCAAATGCACTTGGTTAGCATTACGAAATGAAATTCAAAGTTGAGGTTAAGAAATTAAACTACTTTCTTAAGCTTAAAAAAGAAAAAGCACCAGGTTAATGTAACAGAATTAAATATGTGGTTATTGACTGAATATAAAAAAATGGATAACACTAGCCCAATTTTATAAAAGACACACTAACACATGAAACACATACATTTTAAAACTACACTGCAGTTAATTTTATAATTATTGTAATTTCACTCAAGAAAGTTTCCAATGAGGTTTTTTTCAACTTGAATATAAAAGTGTTCTAAACAGAAAATGTCAAGAAAGGTTTGAAAAAAAAAAAAACACATCTGTGAGAAAATGCTGTTTCATCATTCATCAGGACAAGTCAGCATAATCACAGCCTGAAAGAAGCTATTTTTGGCTAAAAACATCTTGTATTTCAACATCATCTATATTCATACAATCCAGCACCATGTTTGAAATCAGGTTTGAACTCAAAGGAACTCATCTTGATTGTACTCCATCAGCTTTAGAAAGGTAATATATTGAAGGGAAAAGTAACTGAAATGCAAGTTTTCTCCTTGGTTTAGTCTTATCCAACTTCTGTGTAAGCTACTAAAACCTCCTTACTTGACACACTAGCTGGTGTTCTCTGTCTGTAGCTTTACATCATATCTATCAGAAGCAGATGTCTAAAACCTGCTGCTGTTGACGAGATGATGACTGGTGAGGTGCCCGACTTCATGACAATGACTGTAGTTGTCAAAAAATTAAATGTGCCCTTCCAGAAAAAACGTTACCTGGAAACAGGACTCAGGTGTGCTTTGCTACACCTAGATGTGTACTCGGACTGGGTGTTTCTGCGTTCAGTGTGACAATCCTGCCACAGTTCAGCCACTGATTGCTCTATCAAATGATGACTACTGGTTAACAAAACCTTCCCATTTCTGGGTACAGAACATTAGTTTAAACCTGTCTTTCCAAATTCTGTTCCAGTTCTTGGCATTGGCCATATAGGCAACCGCTTAGGGCACCACATGTGAGGGTGCTGGTGTGAGACTTTAAAAAAAGAAAAACAAATGATAGCACAAAAAAGAAAATGGAAAAAAAAAGCTTTGTTCCCCTTGTGCTCTGTCTTGAAAATAAAATGTGAATAGAAGAACATCAACCCCCCCCCCACCCTTTGTTGTTTCTCATTGTTTGATTGAGCTGACTGGAACCGGTCCTGCTCCGTGTGCTACCAGAGAGGGGGAGGGACGGGTTATGGTGGGACACATCTCAGGCAGAGGTTAATAGAGCAGATTTTACACATAATGAGGCTGTAGATCAGGGGTCTCAAACTCGTGGGCCAATTGAAGCCTGTGAGAGGATAGTTTATGGTCCCCCTATTTGACTTTGTTGATCATGCCATGTTTTCACCAATCAGTTGTAGTTTTGCAGTCACATGACCACAGCACACAAACCATGGCTGCATAGCAGCACCGACTCTAAAAGCCGAAATAAAACACACATGAAAGCGATCTGAGCAGCTGTCTGTGATGCTGAAACTGAGGAGGGTAAAAACCTCTAGCCTTAGAAACAAAGCAGGATTAAGTGGTTTTTGGTCGATTCTGTTTAAAATAGCGCCATCAATAACTTTGTAACCAGACTGACACCCGACAATAAACTTCTAAATGTAAGACTTGAAAACTATCTGAATTTTTTTAATACAGAGAAGATAAAGTGTATTTGTGTATTTTGTTCCAAGGGTGAGGACCAACACATATGGCGAGGCATCTTTCCATGGTTATGGCCCTCGACTGTGGAACGGTCTGCCAGAGGACGTGAGGGCTGCAGAGACCGTTGTTTTTAAGACCCACCTTTTTAGCTTGGCTTTTAACTAAATTTTATTTGATCTTAATTTAATTTTACATAATTTTATCTCACGTAATTTTTTTTACTAAACTGTATTGCTTCATATTTATGTATTAATTTATTTATACATTTATTTATTTATTTATTCATTCAATCTTAGCTGTTCGTACTGTTTCTTAAGGTAATTTAATTTTCGTTTTGACTCCAGTGTTTTCCTCATGGGGATCCTCCACGCCGGGGGATTTACCTGCTTGGTCTGGGGGTTGTTGCTGCGTTGATTGATCTTGTCTGGTTAGCTGGGGCCCTGAACTGCAGCCTTATGGCTGTGGTGTGGGCCCTGGTCTGCCCTGTTCGGGGAGGCTGCCGCGGCGGAAGCCCATGTAGGGCAACTGGCTCCTGGTGTGGATGGATCCCCATAATAACATTGTTTCCTCACAGCAGCATCAAGCCAGGTATTTATTACTTTTAATATTTTATACCTGCTTTCAGCTTGGAGACAGAAGTTAAAGAGTCAGGGGAGGGGGAGGAGGGTGGGGGGATTATTTTGGTTTTAATATGCATGAATTAAGTGTGCTTTGTTTTTTTGTTTTTTCATCTTGTAAAGCACTTTGTATTGTTTTTTCGTATGAAAAGGGCTTTATAAATAAAGTTTGATTGATTGATTGATTGATTGATTGATTGATTGATTGATTGATTGATTGATTGATTGATTGATTGATTGATTGATATTTTTGGGCCCGGTGAGTGAAAAAGTATATATGGTCAGTAACAGTAAAGGTGTTGCAACGGTGGAAAAATAAGATTTCCCTTTACTGAAAAAACGCTGTTAGTAACGCTGTTTATTTTAACATAATTATTCCATTCCCTGCATCTAAGGAGGATATATTTCTCTGAAAAGCGCTCCTCCACTGTGAGGGGGGGTTTAACCATAATCTCACCTAGGGCACCAAAGTGGCTAGAGCCGGCTCTGCTTTGGATCTGTTACACTACATGTTTTAAATGTTTCCCTGAATCTTCAATCTGGGTTCAAATGAATGGAACAGACCATCCTTATGCCACACGGGAAGATTTTACTGCATATTTAAATTGTGAGTAATTGACAAGGGGTGCTGTGAACACCCACATAATTGAGGCTAAAATCAATACGTCATTTCACCTTTATTATTTTTTATAAATACCATGCTATTAGAGTTAGAGTTCATTTCATGAAATAACAGCAAATGATAAATGTGCCGATATCAGTGGGTAATTACTGTCACCACTCTTTTATTGAATTATTTCATCCATTGCTCTTTTAAAAATAGGCCCACATTTTTCACAATTTCACTTATGAAAAGCACACACAGCCCCAGTCTTGAAACGGTGCTGTTTGCACTTTGCTTATACTGCAGCTTCTTTGTGATCAGTCTCCCACCACCTCAGCACGAAACTGAGGCTGGATTTCATGCTAATTAGACCCAAACAAACAGGAAAACACAGCTGGAGTGGAGAGAGTGTGTGTGTGTGTGTGTGTATGGGGGGGTTACAACTCAAAGATGACAGATTTTAAAACATAAAAATATGCACTTCATAAAAAATTGTTTTTATTAACTTGGTTTTGAGACTTTTTTAAAAAAATGAAATTTACATTTTAAAGTTTTGTCATAAATGAGAGAAAGGCTGTTTGTGGTTTAGGGGATAGTAGTGAGACAGTAGAGAGTCAACTGTGTTGTAACTTGTTGGAAATAACTACTGAAGGCAAGTAAGTTTCTTTCCACAACGTGAGTGTACTATTCTATTGCCATGGGTAGGTGGGAGAATACTTTTTAAAAAATTTTTTTCAGTGACTTACCAAATGGACCATCCATCACGAGCTTGTATTCTTTAACCATCTGTCACTGTGCTGGCTACTTTTTCTGTCTGCCCCCTCTTCATTTTCCCCTCCCCCTCGGTGACTGACTGCACATTTCTTTTTCTGGGTTTTTTTTTTTTTTTTTTTTCCCCTCCCTGCAGGAAGCAGGAAAAAGAAAACAGTAAGCTAACAGGATGCAACAACTCAGGCTCCTGCCAGTGGCTGCAGATTGGCCTTTCAGTTGATTGGCACTGCAGGTGCTGCAATCACACAATATTAATTGGGAACCACAGCCCGAGGATACAGTCACATTCTGGACACTGGGAGTGTGTGTAATTTAAAAACTCTTTTTAATGCTCATGTTCAAGACTTCTGTTTTCTATGTTAGTATTTGAAAAATCATTCAAATATATTTCTCTATATCTGGGCACTTTTATCAACATTACCACAGGCTGTAATTTCATATATGACTTTTACATGGTTTGTGTCTGCCATGGATTGCATAGAAATAATTGACACAGTCACCATCTTGATTCTCTATATTAAAAGGACACATTACATCCACTGGCTAGCAGCCACTTACCAGTAACTCAAAAGTTTCCCCACTACACATTTGCCATAAGAGAATATGAGCAACAAAATCCAAAATTGTTTCTTGTGTTGGATAGTAAAAATGTTTATTTTTGACACAGAGTTTTAATATGATCTGTGGGGACTTTAGAGACTGTCTCAAGAAATAATTAAAGAAACCACAGTATTTGACACATTTGCAATGTTTTAATATATACAGTCTAAAAGGTTACCATTAGTGTCACCTTAAGATTTCTCATTTGTTTCTTCTAATTATACAAACTCTTTCACTAAAAAAAACTTTTTCTGTCATTACATTTAAGAGTTTTTTTTTCTTCTAGTGACTCTTAAGTCTTATTCATATGTTGGAGCAGAGGCTTAATATACAGGTGAAACAAAAAAAAACAACAAAAAAAAAAAAACAAACAAACTGATTCCTGCCTCAGTGCAGTGTGGCATGGATGTTATCAGTCTGTAGCACTGCTGGGGTGGAATGGAATACCAGGCCTTCAACTCTTCTGCATTCTGCACTCTTCATGTGTCCTTTAGCTTTTTAGAGATGCTAACTTTATTTTCCAGCAGGACTTGGCACCAGCTCACACTACCAAAAGAACCAAAAACTGGTTCAGTGTTTGATTGGCCAGCAAACCCTGTTGGAAATCTAAGGGGCATTCCCAAGAGAAAGATGAGACTCATGAGAGTTCAAGGTCTAATTCATGTAAAAGGGGCTCAAACCAAATATATGCATGACTAGACTCTTCAGACAGTCAACATTTCTGTATTCAAAATCCTTTTTTTTTTTTATTGATTTCATGTAAGATATAAATTTTCCGAGATTTTGATTTTTGGGTTTTGATAAGATGTAAGTCATAATTGTCAAAACTATAATAAATAAATTAGTTAATTAGTTTCCCCTTTGAAGTTGAATTACTGAAATGAATTAAGTTTTGTGCAATATTTTAATTTTTTGAGTTTCACCTCTACAATTGTGGGAAACATAGCCGACAGTCCAGCAAAAGAGAAAGTCAGAAAGAGCTTAAAGAAATGCAAACTCTAAATGTGAAAATGATCATTTCATTAAAGGAAACTAAATGGCAAAAGTACTTTTAAAGCACTCCTCACAATATATATTAAAAGTATTATATAAACATTACATAAATAATACATAAATTAAAAAGTATATTGATTTAAAAGAAAAGCAGACAGGGTAAATAATGACAAAAGAAATTAGATAATATTTTATACTTATTTTAATATTGTTTGTATTGTATAAAGTGAAGCAAATTCTACAGGAAGTGAATGAAGGACATGGAAATGGGAGCAAATAATTAAAACGTTTGCAGATTTCTCGTTGTACCAACTGTGAAACACACTAAATCATCTGAACCCACAGATTTTGAAGGTGACAATGAAGCACTTGATAAAGAATAAACCAAGAAAGTTTCATCTAATACAAGTTTAGTCTGAGTGATAATTATGCAGGGAATTTGCAGTTGTACGGCATATTTACACACGAGTCCACTGAAACCTTCAGAGTTAAGCATCCATAAACTGACCAACTCTAAACCACCCAAATGACATCAGACAGTCAGTTGCGCCTCTAACAGGAGGAGATAACAACAAATAAACATTATGAAATTGCTCAAATAAAGATAAAACACTCCTTAATCTACACAGTACTCAAAAAAAGCTAACAAATTATTAATATATGTGAAAATAGTCATCTTTAATGGTATCTTTATCTTCCCTCCATTGCTCTCTGCCTCAATCTTTGACTCAATATACTTGAAAAACTTAAGCCAACACACACAGACAGGATGTGTTTTTACAGGATTAGACACACACCATCCCACAGCTTTATGCTTAAATAGGACCCTGACTAAATACTTTAATGAGGCAAATGGATGCAAAGTCATGACACTCTTGTTCTCTGCACACACACACAGAGAGAGAGAGAGAGAGAGAGAGAGAGAGAGAGAGAGAGAGCGCTTCATGTATACTTGCTTAAACAAATATTTATAAATCCTGTTTATGTGCCGTAATTACATTCAACAAATACACTCTGAGGCTGCACACACAGACACATATTGAAGTGTATTGTTAGGGAGATAAGAGAGTAGAATGCATAATGAGAAAGTAAGGAAATAGGAGAGAAGGACATAGGGAAAAAACAAAATGATAGGATAGACAGGAGATGGAAATAGAGAAGTTAGAAGAAAAAAGAGCAGAGGAGAGAGGAGCATGAATTAAAATAGGCAGAAGATTACTGAAAGGAAAGGAGGAAGTATGAAGTTTGGTTTAACTAAATGACATTCAGCAGGTGTTCCATTTTCATCTCCAAGGCAACCACGTAACTGTGGAAACAAGTAAAAATACAGAGAGGGAAAATATACAGTAACCTGGGAATAAATTGCCAACATAAACTGCTGTTAAATGGTTAAACTGCTAATTAACAGCCATGCTCATTTTTTAGCTGCTGTCAAGGTCAAGATTAAACTTGTTTCCAAACTAAATTACAAATAAAACTAAGCCATAGGGTCACTCACCTGAGAAAAAAATCCCAAAAGACCCAACAGCCCACTTAATACCCCCTATATTATGAACCTTCTGCATCACCAGATCTAGAACATCAGCATGATCTGGGTCAAACAATAGCTTTACTTGGAGCACTTTGCATTCGATCGAACGTCCAGTCAGAATAAAAGTGCATCATGTAAATATATCAGCTGATCATATAACCCTCGATCAGAAAGAATTTTCAATCCAATCAAGGGGGCTGGTTCTTATGATCGGATCAGCAGGAAAAAATAACCATGTCTACACTCATTCCGATCGATTTGTGGTGCAAGTTGTTTCTGCGCATGCTTGAACCACGTGGGAGTTATGTAATGAGTTTCAGGGAAGACTTGAAAAATGGTGGCAGCAAACAGAAGGGGATTGTGGCAGATATATTTTTGTTAGAAACTGAAAGAGTTAAGGATTTTTGAGCATTTCCACGGTCAAAATGTTCAAAATAAACAAAACAAAACACTTCCTAACTAGTAGGCACTGGGCATGTCAAAATCATTACGATCTCATTAAATCTGTCTAATCACTAAACAAATTACTTTATCTAGCGTCCACGTAAACATGTCAACTGGAATCTCCAATCAGATATTAAATATTTACTTTACAGTCATTTAGCAGGCACTTTTATCAAAAGCAACTTGCTGTGGTTAGGCAGTAGCATTTAGGGTCTTGCCTAAGGACCCAACTGGAAGGTGTTTGTCCCCTGAGGGAATCGAACTCTGGCCTCCTGCATGGGAAAAAGATGCTCCGCCAACTGAGCTATCCAGCCAACATGGATAGATAAATCGCTGGATAGCTATGTTTACGTGGATAATTTTCCATGTACACATAGCTAATTTTGGATTATAACGTCTATTATTTTTATTGCCAGTGATTCTGGGCATTATCTGATGAGTTAAAAGAAATCCTGGATCCAGACGGTGATACAATAAAACAATAACAGCTGACATCTACTTTAGCATTATATGATTCTTTTTTTTCTAATTGTTCCCCCACAAATAAAGGATAAAAACATACATTTAAAATGTTATTGAATTTTGTTATATGTTAGCCAATAAGTGAATGTTGTATGCTAGTAAGTATTTAACATTTTCTGTTTGCAATACACACCCAAAGTAATCCCACATGCTGATCAATTATTTATTTATTTATTGAAGCTTTGCCCACTTTCAAATGATAAAGAAAAAAATTCAAAGAGTAAAAAATAAATTGGCCTCTATGAACACCACCTTTACCATTTTCCACCAATAACAACATTACAGTGGGAATATGACACGATGATGAAAAAATAGCCTTATTTAAACATCACGTGGAAGCTAGACTCAGCTGTGAAGTCACATTGCATTTCAAAACTTTATCATGGACCAATTTTGTAAATATCAAAAGTCTACAATTTAAAAAAAAACAAACAAAAAAAACATAAAAAAAAAACACTTGGCATAAAAAACATTTTAAATGTCTTAATGAAGACGTTTTTTTCAGCTGTCCCGACACTAGCATAGGATATCTGGCCGATGTCAGTTAAAAAATGTGGATCGGATCAGATCGGAGTGCGTCAAAATTTGCCGATCCATGCATGCCGATCCGGGAAATCCAGTCCAGCTTTTCTTTCAAACACATCTTCCTGTCTGGGCCACGCTGCATGGCCACGTGATCATAACAGAGCAAATATCAAGGACAGGAACTTGGATAATGTCAGCCATGTGGGAATATTTTTTTTTTTTCTGAAATCTGAGAAAGACGCAACTGCAGAATGCACAAGTTTCACGTGGTGGCATGGAGGCCAGAAGATTCAACACGACTAATCTCATTAAGCACTTGAAAACGCATCATGCAGAGCTATACAAGTGTTTTCTACTCGCCTCCAAAGCGAAGGAAGAACCAACTGCGAGCTCACCCAAACAATCAACATTGTCAGTGTCATTTGCAAGGCATGAAAAACTTCCACGAGACTGTGAAAGGGCATAAGGGATAAGTCGAAAGATTGCACAGTTTATTGTGCTTGATGACCAGCCACTGTCAGTGGTGAGTAATTTTGAATTTCAGCATTTAATTGAGCACCTCGAACCCCGCTACACTATCCCCAGCCATCATTACTTAGTTGAAAAAGTTATTCCTCAGATGCACAACGAAGTTAGGCAGTGTATTGCCGCACAGGTGGAAAAAGCTAATGCTATTAGTTTCACGACCGACATTTGGAGCTCAGACCACCATTCACTGTCATTGTTTAGTCTGACTGTACATTGGGTCAGCCCCGACTTTACACTGAAAAGAGCGATGTTACATGCATGTGAGTTCAAAGGCTCACATACAGCTAATGCGATCATGAGCGCCACTGAAGAGATGCTGCATGACTGGAAGATAGACAAACAGAAGGTCCATGTTGTTTTGAGAGACAATGCAGCCAATATGAAAAAGGGTATAGATCAACTAAGTGTACCAAGCTTAGGATGTTTTGCGCACAGTCTACAGCTGGTAGTCCATGAAGGAGTCTTGTCACAGCGAGCTACAAGTGATGCACTCTCCTAAGGCTTATTCAAACCTTGAAGACTTACAATAAGAGCTAAACATCACACCCAGACGTCTCCAGCAGGATGTGTAAACACGATGGAGTAGTACCAAGTATATGATTGACAGCCTCATTCATCAGAAACAGGCACTGCATGCCTATTCAGCTGAAGAAAACAACACCTTGCCAGTCATTCTAACAGTCAATCAGTGGGGCCTGATGGAGAAGACATCAAAAGTTCTGACTCCTTTTGAGGATCTGACAACATAGCTGATGTTATCTCCTCTGTCCATGTCCTCACACGGGTCATCAGTAAGGAAAGTAAAGATGACCAGGGGATCCACACTATAAAAGCCACCCTTCTGGATGCAGCATGGTTTCAGCCATGTGGAATCTGAGCCCCTATACGCTGTGGCCACACTGCTGGATCCACGGTATAAGAAGTAGTAAGGGAATTTTAATACACTGACATTTATTTAGCCTAATATGTTTTAAAAATGTATAAGTTACTGTTCGTAAGAGTTCGTTTATAGATGGCTGGGTCTTGTGACAGGATAAGATAAGATCAGATGGCGTTATTGTCAAAATACAGGAGAGTGGTTGAAAATCACACTAAAATACACAGAAATTTTCTATTTATGCCACGTACTTTACAACTGCTGACAACTTGGGACTGGCAAAGGTGATATTAAAGGCAGAGTTGGTGAAAACAGAAGTAGAGCTGAAGACTGTGCTTCCATCTCATGGAATTGTGTCTAAGCCAGCAGAGAAGACTCCATGGATGGAGGGTGCAGGCAGCAGCCTTGGCATCATCTTGGATGAGATATTGGAGGAGAGCAGCACAACAGCTTCTGGTCCTTCTGTGATGATCACCCCAGGAGCTGTTATTGAAATGGAAAGCTATCTGAGCGAGGCACCTATTGGACGCAAGAGCAGTCCTTTAGATTACTGGAGAGCCAACCAAGCTTGACTCCCTACTCTAGCAACAGCAGCAGCTAAGTTCCTCTGTGCTCCCTGTACAAGTGTCGAGAGCAAGAGACTCTTTAGCACAGCGTCATTAATCATTGACACGCACAGGAGTGTCTGACAGCTACGCATGCTGAAATGCTCATCTTCTTAAAAAGAAACCTCCCCATCATGCTTGGGCAGCAGAAAGTGACCATGGAGGATTAGGAAGGGTAGCAGTCAGTTCACTTAACGGATCATTTGTTTTGTGCTCTTGTTTTGTGAGTGGTGCAGTTATTTGGTTTACACTCTTTTATTTCAGAGTAAAGAGGGCTTTTTTGGGGGGAACAAATGAGTAAAATTGGACCCATGGACTCTTTGAACAGGTGGACAATAAATATTGTGTGATTTGTTTTTGTCCATCAAGACCATAGTTGGTGCGTAACACAGTATAATGTTCTCTCTTTAAACCTGCCAAATTTTATTAACGGAAATATCTAGTTTGTTACAGTGTTTACTCAGGTTATTATTTCCTACTGCAGAAATGTTTGTTGAGTGTCGTGTTGTTACACACAAGGTCTTAATTTAATTTCAATTATTTTATTTATTATTTTAAAAGTTTAAAATTCATTACACCCATTGACTCCATCAACGTCACCGTGCACCCACACCAGTACGCATACAGAAAGAACCGCTCCACTGATGACGCCATCTCATCAGTGGTCCACACAACCATAGATATCTATACAAAGGCTAGATGTCTCATCCCCGCTGTTGGCCAAAGAAGCCGAACAGCCGCAGCTGGCGGCCATCTTACCACAGGGAGCTCGCTCACTCATAACATTGTTTTAATGGATCAT
>JBAFTA010000004.1:11795164-11805531 GCA_036919975.1 Melanotaenia parkinsoni
TGGGCCGTGTTAATCACTCTCTGCAGTGCTCTCCTGTCTGCTGCTGTGCACCCAGCGTACCACGCTGTGATGCAGTATGCCAGGATGCTCTCTACGGTGGCTCGATAGAAGGACACTAGCAGCTTTTCATCCAGGTTGTTTCTCCTGAGTACTCTCAGGAAGTGGAGTCGCTGCTGGGCCTTCTTCACCACTGCTGGTGGTTAACATGACATGACCATTCGGATCACCAACACTGAAAACCAAACTTTTGTCTTCATCACCTCAAAGCATAACAGATCTAGATCTTTTCTGATGGGGGCCATGAAGGGGCACAAAACGGGAAAAAAATGGAACATGCGTAAAAATTTTAATAAAAGCTAATGAAAAATGTGGTCTAGATTTTAGGAAATACTGAACATACCAGTTGTTTCATTAAACACACACGTATGTATTTCTATTCAGGTTTCACAGTTGGAGAGAAGGAAAAAAAAAAAAAAAACATTATTAGAGGCTGTCCACACATCTGATATCCCTCGAGATTACCCTGTACCGGGTGAAGAGAAGAGAAACGGATGTGTTACGTCCAGATGTGGACTGGCATATGGAAGGTATTGTGACTTCCAAATCGAGGGTTCTGGTATTTGCTCTTGTTCTGCTGTTCCCTTGCAGATGGGCCAGTTCGACAGCCCCTGTGGAGAATGGTTCTCAGGGCAAAACTTGGATGAGTGGTTCCAACCACCCAATGACGTGGTGATGCTCAAAAGGCAGACCAAAATGATGTCAACCTTGGTGACCTGGTGATTTCCAGAGGCAATGCATCTGTGCTGCTGCAGAGGACTTCTATCTGCTGGGTCTGCACTGAAATTTCCTTTTTGGTCCAATTTTTTGGAGGATAATCATGCTTTAAAGGCAGTTATTGTCTTACATTATATATTTTGACCTCAAAGATTTACTCCCTTTGTTGCAGAATAACATTTGTTGTAATGCTCAAAATGTATTAGATTGTAGATGTGATGTTGAACTGACTATTGTAATGACAATATAGACCTGAGTACATAATAAGACTTGTGTGTGTGTGTGTGTGTATACAAAGTAAATCCTTGACTATTTTTTCTTTTTTCCTCTCTCTCAATTATTACTATCACACACACACACACAGAGCAAATCCCTATTTAACACCATGTATACCTCTCTGCATAGGCAGTGAGATGGAAGTACCACACACATGTAATGAAACTCCAATATTCCCCAAGAATGTACAGTCAGCATTCTCTGTGTGACATCAACATGTCCTATATCTGGGGTGGGCAGGCATGTAGCATTTGTCAAATGTGTAGGCAGGATATTCCTCTGCGGTGCACTGTAAGGCAGCTGCCCTGAAGCTACAGGAGCTCAGTGAGACTGCAGCTATGCAGAGATCAGCATGTTAGAGGTTTAATATAGCAGTAGTACATGTACATACAATATACCATCATACTAACACACATGTGGTGGAAACAGCTTAAGATCTTTAAGAGGGTCCCAGAGGTTGTGGAAACTGCGTTAGTCATCAAAGAGGGACATGGTTTCCTAGAGGGTACTAATGGACCTTGCTGCAGTTCAGAAGTCTTCCACCATTTGGATCCTATAAGTCTCTAAGGGGCTCCAACAGATTATGCTAGCAGTTGGTAGCATGTTGGAGAAAAGCTACCAGGCTTACATTATATTAGAGTTCAAGACAGTTTAAGTGTCCTTAAAATCCTTCCTGTAGGGTGTTTGTGTTGATTGAGTGGTTGAATGAATAAGCTTGGAGCTAAATGAGACTGTTTGGTGTCATCACCAGATGACAGGTCATTTTGCACGTCTGAAGAAATAGATTTATATTTAAGGTAGGAGATGCAAATTTGACAAGTTGTCCTGGCGGGTATTTCATGATGCAGGATCAAGGGAAAGTCTCTGCTACTCCGACAAGCCTGTCTCATCAAAGTTCTGTTCCATCATTGTGGCTAAATGAGTCCCAGCTGAGTTACCATGGTAACTTGTGCTGTTAAACAAGTCTGCTCCGTAGTAAGTTAACTGTCTGATGGAGAAAGGTCTCCTGTGGACTCTGTGCTGGTAGATGCTCTGCAGAGAGGGCAGCAGAGTCCTGGTGATCTTGGATGCAGTCTTCACCACTCTCTGCAGGCGTTTACGGTCTGTGACAGCGGAGCTGGCGTACCACACGGTACGACAGCTGGTCAGGGTGGACTCAATGATGCAGCTGTAGAAGAGGATATTTGGTGAAATGTCGAACTCCTCAGCCTCCTCAGGAAGTACAGCCGCTGCTGAGCTCTCTTCACCAGCTGTGTGGTATTGAGTGTCCAGGTGAGGTCCTTGCTGACGTGGACCCACAGATATTTAACACTGCTCACCCTCTCCACTTCCACTCCACTAAGCAGTAGCGGATGAGGGTTCTTCTCCGTCCTCATGTCCACTATCATCTCCTTGGTCTTGTCTGTGTTGAGGGTGAGGCTGGTTCTGTTAATGGCTGTAGTTTTGCTTGTGTTTGGTGATGTGTTTGTATTATTCATACATATTCATCAGCAGCATTTAAACCACCAATGACAAAAACTTGCCTTTATTGTCGTTCATTTCATCAGTTTTTCATTCATTCATCTGGGCTTCTTAGCTATCCCCAGTGAGTGCACTAAGTAAGACTTTGCAAGTATATCTTGAATCGGTCTGGATTAAAAAAGGTTGAACTGCATCTGTGGTACCTTGAGGCTTAATTAGGAGACTGGGCTAGTTTGAGTCCAAATTTTTTGAGTGAGTCTCTTTTTCTTGATCAACTGATGATGATGGAACAGAACTCTTATTTTGGTAAGTCAGGCTTAAAGAACTAAGCAAGACTTTTGCTTAATCTGGCTTCTTGGAATATCCCCAAGTGTGACAGGGAAGCAGGAAGTAAATCAACAGAATACATAAGATGAAAATCTCTCCAACGTAAAAATGGAAGTAGGACTGTTACGACCCAATATATGGGTATGAGAGGGACGTAACATAAAGGACAGTCACAGGCAGTTGTGAAGGTGGAAATCATCACTTTATTGTGGAGGAATAAAATGAAGGGATAAAACAGGACGTTAACTGAAATCCGAGTGTTGGGGTTAGCGGGACTGCTGAAAGAAACAAACAAAAGTTAAATCAGAAAACTATACACACACCAAGTAAACCATACCAAAGCTCTTAACTTGGCGTGACTTAATAGCAAAAGGCAGCAGTCCCATTAAATTAAATGTGAGCAATTCAGAACACATAATCTAAACCTAGCCCAACACAAAACCCAAACTGTAACTCAAACTGAAGACAGGACAGAACACGCGCCAATTGGTAGCGCTGCTCTAAACCCAGCCTGTGCTCAGAACATTCCCCACGGGGAACACGGAGGTACGCCAAACCTTCCGGGACTATTCTACCGTCCCCGACTAGGGACAACAACCCGGCAGGATCCATCCTGCTACACACACTCGAATAGTCCAGCCAACAAAAGGCTACCTATTAGCACAGCTAGCACACAACCAGCAACACCGCCCTTCATCTGCCCAGATGGTCTGAGGTGAGGGGAAACAGAACCCTCCAAAGGTGAGGGGAGGCAGCCCACACAGCCCAGCCTCTCCCTCCAAATGTGAGGGGAGACAAGCCACACAGTCTTGACTTTCCCTCCGACTGTGAGGGGAAACAAGCCACATGGCCCAGCCTCTCCCCTCCAGAATGATCCCTGCAGCTGTCCTTTATTTCATGGACTCCTCTGGGCTGCTAGGTGATTGGCTGGTTGAAGAGCCAATCAGCAGGAAGGAGATTGATGGACACCTGAACTAGCCAGTCCGAGGAGACATCAGGGCCCAGCCTTTTCAGGCTGAACAAGCCCCAGCTGTCGGCAATGATCACCAGCGGTCTTACGTCCCTGGGGACGTAACAAGGACTAACTACAAAGTAAACCAAGGTACCTGAACCAAGGTATACTGAACACAGAAAAACGGAACACACACAAAAATCCCAACCCAAACTAAAGGAGACATCACAAAACTTGAAACTAAAATAAACTAAACCAGAACCCACATTTTGTGTATACCTGATAACCCATGTGGATTTGGACCTGGGTGCTTGGTCTGTACTTCACACAACATCAGGTTAGTGTGGAACATGCTTCTTCCTCTACTACAGCCTGCTTCCATACTGCATGAAAAATGTGTGTTGGGGTTTAAATACATTATGAAGGGAGCTTGCTACTCAGCTTCCCCTGGGAGAGAGGAACAAAGTGTAGACTATGAAATGAACTGGTAGAGGAAGAACTAAAGAACAAAACCAAGGATGAAAGAAGAATAGATATTGTTAAGAGGGGAAAAAGAGACACAAAGGTTCACACATTATCTGTTTTAGATACTTAATGAATATGCTCCTCTATTTCAGACCAATAACATTTTGATTTTGTGATTCAGGTGAGGGATAAATATTAAGAAAAAAATAACGTGTCAGCATGTGTGTTCTGGCACATCCTCCAGATGCTGAATCAACTGAGAATTTGGGAAGTTTCAGGGTTTGCCAACACCTTCAGCTCTTTTTCATGTGTGCACAGGTTTTGACTGGGCACATTGGGCCTCATTCACCACTCTTTCTTACGAACAAACAGCTCAAAATACCATTTGTCATTCATACTATGGTACTTACAGGATTAACCAAGTTTGTCAGTTTAAAAATGAAGAAAAGCAGAAAAGTGTGTATAATACAAGTACTTCATTACAAACATACCATTAAAAAAAAAAGAAACCCACAATGGTCAATACTAACATTTGGCGTTGTCATGGAAACACATATACAATCAAACATCAGCTACACTCCCACCAATTACCTTTGATAGGTATAAATGGAGATTTTAAACACTTACACTCTTCATTAGACATTCAACGGTAATTCTATAAGTCTCACATTTCAAATGAACCATGTGATTTCCACAACAAAGCATTTTCAACAAAAGAAAAATTGTCCTATATGGTCATATATATATATATATATATGGTTACATTTACACTCAAAATAATACATCAAATGGGTGGAGTATGATATAATAACCACCTTTAACTCAAAAAGAGATCAGTCTTTCAATAACAGACCTCTTCCCAAACCCTTTAGCTGCTCTTTACTAAGACCACTAACTTCTAAATGGGTCTTTGAACGATGGATGGTGGGTTGAGACGTTTACCCCCTTTTCTTAACTTTCGTACTCCAATCTGCACTTTCGCTTTTGTACATGTGACTCACGTAAACTTAACAACTCAACAAGTTTAAGTAATTTTAACAACTTATGGCAGGTACCTTATGAGGTATAATACAAGTACTTAATTATAAACATACCATAAAACAAAGAAGCCTACAATGGTCGATACTAACTTTAGTTATTGTTTTCCCAGAATATAATGTTAATCATTCTGGGTTATGACATAAAAATCCTTCAAGGAAACTAATACTATGTAAATAGAAATTACATATGCAATGCTTTGCAATATAAACAGGGTTTCCCACACATAGACCAATGTGTGATGCAGCACCACAGAATCCGGCTCCCCTCTAACGTGATTTTAAAATAAAAAAAGGCTGTCAAAAATAGCACGTTAACTGTGGTAACTAATTCATGTAATTAATCACATTAACATATTTAAGACTTGACAAGCCCCATTTATTCCATCATTTTCCATAAAAAAACACATAATTGCACCCGTTAAAAAAAAAAAAAAAAATTGATTCCTTTTGTCTTCAGAGCAACACAGATAATATTACAATTTACCAAATTGTACAGTTTTACGTTGCTGCATCATTCTATTATGTGGCAAACACCAATCACTGACATTGAGCTGACAGATAAAGTGAGCAATGTTTATTGGCTTGTTCCAATGCAGTGTTATATGAGGAAAATGAGCAATATGGGAGTGGGGAATGTAATGAGAAAAGTGAAAGCGGAGGATGAAGTTGGAGGCAAGAGAAAAGGCTGAAGAATAGGAGAGAAGATAAAGAATTAAGACAAAAAATTATTTACAAAGTACAGAACGCTGGCGGGGAAAAAAACTGAAAGCAGCTTGGATCTCCTGAGATCCAACTGTAAGATGACGATCATGACGGATTCCATCTTGCCAATGGGACAGCTTGGGGGCTGTATCTTGTTGTAATGAAAATAAATGTTTTTTTTTTACTTTGGTTTATCACAATTAGCTAAAGTATATGAACATTCGCAATGTTTCTGACAGTGCCGTCCCTACACATCCCAAAGAACAGTAGACTTTGTCCAGGCCTGTTTCATGAGTTTTTTTTTTTTTTCTATAATTTTGTTGAAGCTTGGTTGAATAGCAGTGTCTGACTTTCATTGGTTAAATTTCATAGAATTTTTATTTATTGTTACTTTTGTCAAATTCAAGTTATTTCTGTGACTATTGTTATATTTTCTTTCATTAACCCAAGGGTACCGACAATTTACATTGCTGGGCATGTTAATGTGTTAACGCAATGCTTAATTAACGCCTTGGTTTCAACTATGTTTTTTTAAATTTGGAACAAAAATGTTATTCTCGGTTTACGTATTTCATCATTGTAATCAAGTTGTTACTGGATCAAATAGTCTGTAAAGTGTTTTACTTTTTATAACATTCAGTATGATGAAAGATTAGATAAACCAACTGGCACATCGGGTTATGGAAAGACTAGAGAATGTGCAACAATGACAACAACGCACAGAATTGTGGGAGAAACTGCCATTTTATGGCTGTTTAAATTGGTTCAGCAGTGGCTCTCTGCTTTTTAATCTGTCTTCTTCATATATTCTGATGAGTATTTCCTTTTTTGTTCACAAGCTGTGTACTCTACTGCAGCAGCATCTTTGTGATCAGCTCAAAAACAGGAAATCATCCTTTGTTTCCGTCTTGATGCAGTGCAATGAAAAATGGTTGAACACATCCCAAAGAACAGTGGACTTCTGCAGAAACTTGTGGTTAAAGTGATGTGGTTTTGACTGACGTGGTTTGGATATAAAGGACAGTTTGGACTTTATATGCACAGAAGTAAAGATGGCTGCATTTACAATTGGCCAGCTATAAACAGGATGATCAGAGCTGGTGAGCCTACACCTGAGAATTCATGTAGAAAGCGTCCGTGGCTACAGATGCAGTAAGTACATGATTTTAAATGCAGAGGAACCGATCTGGATCAAACTGCCACATGCAGATGAGAACATCTCTTTCTTCCATCAGATTTGTTGTTCTGTGAGTCCCAGTGTTGATGTGTCAGACATTCAGTCACAACATTCAGGACTGTTCACTATTTTCAGACATTTCAGAGTAGATCTGCCATCAGATCCATCAGTTTTTTGTATATGTCATTTTTTATTTTAAATAAACGTACTTCCTCATAATGTTGACTGCTTTCATATTTTTACTGTTTATTTATTTATTAGCATTCATTAAACCTATACACTCAGACACACAAACCTCTTTATCTTTTATGACACCCAGAATATATTAATTTATCCACACATTAACATATAATTTATTTGATTTCAGAATCAAAATATCACAACAATAAATATGTTAACATATAAATGATAAGTATGTATATTGTTTCAACCAACAGTTTGTAGTCGCGCAGGTATTTTATCCATCTGTTTGTAAAATGGCTGCATGAACATTTAATGATTGACAGTTTTTGAATTAATGGGGGGTGTAGGAACTTACACCAAATGCAAAGTAAACACTGATGCATCTAAACCTGAACTCATTCATTGTTCAGCAGATTGTAACGATTTATGTTATAAATAATTAGTGTTTCCACATCGTAATGACTCTACTCTTGTGAGCTGTGTTTTTAACACAGTACAATAGTGAGAAACCTGAAAGTGTCGACAAAAACAGTAGTCAGGCACCCCTAAAATGGTGGAGAAAGGTCACATGCACATTCTCTACTAAATATTTAATGATTTGACAATGATTTTAGTCACATTATTTGTAAAATAATTTTTAAAAAGCAATTTATATATCAGATGTGATTATGTCTCGCTAGATATTTACTGTGTGCAGGCATCACTAGCTAATGACAATGAATTAGTAACAAAAGCCGTTTCTAAAAGAGATAAACTGATTGCAAAAAACAAAAATATATTCTTTATTAATGGGCCATATGAATCATAAACTTGATGGATAATAGTCTAAATTAAGAATTTATCAAAGTCTTAACATAAATGAAAACAAAATTAGCTGAAAAACAACATTTTAAATCCACTGCATTTTCAGCATTTTAACAGATCTGACAAACTGAAGTCATTTTTTTTTTCTCATAATCTCTTTGGTCCTTTTGAGGACAAACACGTGGCACTTTGCACACACATTCACATGCACAGCCCTTCTTTTTGTGTTTTGAGATGTTTGCTGTGGTTTCCCTTCTGAGCTGCTTCCTTATTATTCAATTAGAGCAGAAAATGTAGCTCACTGCCTGTAGCAGAGAGAACCTGTTAAATCCTCTGTTGCTCTCGCACAATACAAATTAGTCTGTGTGAGAATGTGTGTGTGTGTGTGTGTGTGTGTAAAAGAGAAATAGAATGAAAGAGGAACCAAAATTAGTTAGACAAGGATTGTGTGTTAGAATAGTGAATTTGTAAGTTTGTATGATTCCCTGTGTATGCAGATATACAAGTAGAGTGTGTGGAGAAATGGATGGTTGTATGACAAATATTGGTGACGTGAGTGTGTAGCTGGGTGGGTTTCTGAGTTGCTGTTTCACAAAAGCCCACCTTCCCTATACCCCCTCTGGGTTTTTAAGCAGGTTGACTGATTGTAGGGAGTCTTACTTGATGTTCCATAATTCATTTCAGCAGGCAAAGTGAGCATATGCCAGATGTGCTATGAGTGAGAGGAAAACTGTGTAGATGTGTGTGTGTGTGTGTGTGTATGTATGTATGTGTGTATTTGAAGAATAAAGGAAAAGAGTGATTCCTTTTCTCTGTTCAATACTATATGACATGATAGATATACCACCATAATCCACCATGGCGTGATAGATGGGATGGCACGTCATTGTTATTCTATTGTGGTTGCAGGACTATATGAACTTAAGGTGACACTTATCAATAAGTCAAGCATATCATGCTTGTCGAACACCAGCCGCCATTGTTTCCATTAATCTCATTCATCTTTCCAGTGCCAGATACAGGACTGAGGTTTTTCCTGTCTTCCAATGTATCATGCAGACATTTTCTGTCAGTATGACAGATCTCATATACAGTCCAGGAGGATATTCCATGAAAATCACGCAGGGAAGAAAGACTTGCCTAAAAAGAGTCAGACATGGTAACTCAGTGGGGATTCATTTAAGCCACAATGACTAAATGGAACTCTCCCTTTGACGATTCAGACTTATCGAAATAAGCGAGACTTTCCATAATCCTGCTTCGTGGAATTGTGTCAGTTCATGTTATATGTATTGCAGTGTGATCAACAAACATTATGTAGAGATTTTGATGTTAATGTAATACCAGTTTAATGTGTTTGTGTTTCTTGCTTGGCACAAATATTTCTAAGTGAAACGCCCTCGCAGCTTTCCTCCTGGTGCTCAGGCGGTGTGTCCCTGGGTAACCTCAGGCCGCTGAGCAGGGCAGCTCATGCGGCTAGCATGACGGCAGTTGTTACAAAGATTGCGCTCGTGAATGCAAGATCTGTGGTGAATAAAACTTTTATCCTGCAGGACTTTTTACATTGCAATCTTTGGATGTACCTTTTTTTTAACTGAAACCTGGATCAACACTGGTGAGTCCACTGCGTTCTCTGAGCTATTACCTGCTGGCTGTACTTTTATAAACACACCAAGAGAAACTGGTTATGGTGGGGGTATAGCTACTGTTTTCAAGACCTGCGTGCGTCACAAAGTGGTTTTAGAGTGGTCTTCCTCCTCTTTCAAACTGAGCTGTTTCGAGCTGCGAGTGTGACACACTGATCCAGTACTGTACTCCTTCATTTACAGACCACCCAAACACAACAAAGATTTTATCAAGGACTTGTATGAGTTTGTTGCTTTTATTCTTAAATGTTATGACAGAATTTTGATTGTTGGAGATTTTAATGTGCATGTACTGTATGTTGTCCATCCAAGCCCATGGCCAGAGAGTTCATGGACTTGATTGAAGCTTTTAATCTGACACAACATGTTACTAGCCCAAAACAGGTGCACAGACACACTTTAGGTCTTGTATTGTCTTGTGGTTTTCCTGTTGAAAATGTTGTTGAGGATGCCGTGTTCTCCAACCACTGCTCTATTTTGTTTGATTAGATTAGATTAGATTAGATAGACTTTATTGATCCCACGGACGGGGAAATTCACATGTTACAGCAGCAAGCAGA
>JBAFTA010000004.1:11833966-11849825 GCA_036919975.1 Melanotaenia parkinsoni
GATTTTCTGGTTACTGTTGAAGCTGACATCGGGATTTGTTTGATTTTTTCACATATTTCATCTTTTTGTTTTCCCTCAAATAATGTGTCAACAACCGCGTTTAAGCACTCCTTGACAACTGTCCCATCGTTTTTTTATGTTGTCCCAAAATCCACGTTACCTTTAGTGAGCATTCGTTTGCACGTTGCTGGGCGGTAATTGCGTGGGTGATAAGTCTCGTGGATCGGTCATAGTGGCCTGCAGTTCAGTTATTTTGCGTGCTCTCAGGTCGGACTTCAGGGGATAACTTTGCTCAAAGGAGCTGTGTTTTGTTTCATAGTGACGCTTGACATTGCCACTTTTAATTAATGCCACGTTTTTGGAGCATATGAGGCACACTGGGTTTGAACTGCTGGGTGGAAGAATGAACATATACTTCTCCATCCATTCATCTTTAAAAGAACGGTTTTCCCCATCAATCTTCCGTCTTTTGGAGCAAGCCATGCTGTCATCCCCTCTTCGTCTCTCTCTTTCTGATTCTCCGGACGCGCAGGGTAAACAAACGATTTGATCCATGATCGGTCCGGATCCGGACCGAGGTCCGCCATTTGGTGATGCCTGCTGTAGGATATTCTCTGTTGTGTTTCTGTACTGGTTGTGCAGTTGGTTGTTGGTGTTTCTGCTTTGTTGGAAGAGCCATTGCTTTCTCTCTGGTTTTTCTTTCTCTCCCCTTTCTCCTCTCTCCTCTCTCTTCTCTACTTTTCTGTTTACTCTTTATCCTTTTTGTTCCCTCCTGTTAGGTCCAGCAACATTATGTAAAATCCATAATAAACAACTATTCAAAAAAGAAAAGAAAAAGAAAGAAAGTAACATCTAATTATCACGAGGAACGTTATGTCCATGAAGCTCTACTCGTTCAGCATAACACACCATCATTCTGCTTGCTACAATGCTCCGTGCTACGATCCAGGCCCTGGCATTTTTTATTTTTTTCCAGGTCTTATTTAAATGTCTTTTCTGATAGAATAAAACTTGAACTTTAATTAACTAATTTAACCCAGATGATGGGTATCCAAAATCAGCTCAAGAAGTTTTGTATTGTTTGAAAATGAGACATAATATCTAGATTCGGGCCTCAACTAAACAACCTCAACAACTACGCCACACCAAAAACTCATCAGACCACTTCCTGCTTTCCTTTCACTCAACTGTCTACCTAAGTTCAAGTCCAATTTTTACTTTTTGGTCTCATTCTCTTTTCTTATTCTTACTTTCTTTCTTGTCAGCAGATTATCACACACATTCAATAGATATACCTTCACTCACACAATTTTCTCAAAGCCATCAGAAGCTCAATTTTTCGCTGTACGCGAACCATCTGTTGGTTGGAATTAAATCCTGCTCAATTATCATATAATTTACATATGATTACCATGCTATTAATGGAACATTATGCAGAGCAATGTGACTGCTAAATGAGTTTTGCATTCCCACAGGGTAAAACCTCTGTTCTGCTAATCGCTGCTGGTTCACCCTCCCTTCTGTCAAGGAGGAGACTGAGCTTGTGTTTGTGCATTTATGTGTGTGTGTGTGATTGTGTGAACGTCTTGTAAAACAGGTTAGCCTCTTGGCCAACTTTTATAATACTACATTAAATGTTTATTGGAAATTTAAGGAATGTGGAACACTGTGAAAGAACAGATTTTTACCTTCAATCGCAAAGAAAACTATCAGCATTAACGGTCTTATAGCATTATTTTCTGTAAACATGTGCATTAGTTATGTGTCATGTGATATCAGCGCTCCAGGTTATATCCATGCTATTGATAAGAAAGTCAGTGTATATATGTGTATTATTATCATATACATGCATATTATATCTTGTATTGCATATCTCAAATTAGTGCCCTTTTTAACTTTAAGTTTCTGACAGATCTTGTGATATTTATCAGACTTAATTATTGCCTTTGCAGCAAAAACAATTACCAGTATGTACTGAAACCAATGAGTTGATACAATACAGCAACAGTGATCCTGGAGATGCTGGGCCAATATAACATCAATATGAAGGGCTAGAAGGTGGCACCTTGGAGGAGGAGGTTGGAAGCTAAAATCAAGGCAATTTGGAGGGAAGAAGGGTAGAACTACAAAAGGGGTACCCGAGAGGTACAGCCAGATTTCCATACCTGAGGCTCTGGAAACTTCAAACAAAGACTCTAAGCATTGGCTGCACGACTGAGGAGATACACAAGAGAAATAGAGGCCAGGAAAATAAACCAGCTGTTCTCCACTAACCCAGCGAAAGTGTACTCCCAGTGGTAGATAGTACCACACACGCTAACCAACCAAGGCTGGAGACTAAACAATGTTGGAAAAACATATGGAAGTAGGAGGTGTTACATAAATAGATAGAGTGGCCCACAGCACCCTCCCTGAACCATCACAGTGGCAGATATATAGCAAAGAATCTCAGGCATGAAGAACTCCACAGTACCTGGTCTGGACATGACTCACATTTACTGGTTAAAGACACTAAGTTCACTCCATGAGCACCTAGCGGCACAAATGAACCACCTGTGAGGGATCCGGCCCACCCTGATCGGCTGACCAAGGGACAGACAGTCCTGATACTGAAAGTTCCCCAGAAGGGATCCTATCCAGTGCTATCCAACTACTGGCTGATAACCTGTCTCTCTACAACATGGAAGCTCCTGTCGGACATCATAGCGACTAAGATAAGTGGGCACATGGAACGATACATGACAGAGACACAGAAATGCGTTAGTAAAGGTACCAGAGGAGCAAAACACCAGTTGCTGGTTGATATAAATGTTGCCTAAGATTGCAAAACAAAACAGACAAACCTGTGCAATGCTTGGATTGATTACCAGAAAACCTATGACTCAATGCCACATTCATGGATCCTGGAATGCCTGAAGTTGTACAAGATCAACAACACTCTAAGAGCTTTCATTCCAAACTCAATGAGGCTGTGGCAGACCACCCTTGAGGCCGACTTTGAGCCAGTTGCACAAGTCTGCTGGAGAAAGCTTGGAAGGTGAAAGCAACAGTAGTACCAGTGTCCCCCATGCTGGAGACGTGGCTCCAACAGATACCTGGCGAAACGTCAGACATCTCCATCCAGAAGAGTGCATTCCTGGGAGAAGCTAAGCTACTGTGTAGGACCCTTAAGCTCCCAGGACTCTGGTTGAGGACCCGAGCTTGAGATGAACAGCCACCCAGCCTACCCAGGGGAGATGGGAGGGTGGTGAGGGAAGAGGTTTTTTTTTTTTTTTTTTCATCATTATCTGTACTGCTTAGTCCATTATGGGTTCGGGCAAGCTGGGGCCTGTCCCAGCATTGTAAGAGGTCTGAGGCAGAATACACCATGGACAGGTCACCAGTTCATCGCAGGGCCAACACAGATAGGGACAAAGGCCATTCACACACACACTCACTCCTAGGGAGAATTTAGAGTGACCAATTAACCTAACTTGCATGTCTTTAAATGGTGGGAGGAAGCTGGAGAACCCAGAGAGAACTCACGCATACATGGGGAGAACATGCAAACTCCACAAAGAAAGACCACCGCCCCCAGGTCTGAACCTTTCCCCAGCCGAGGCTCAAATAAGTGACCTTCTTGCTGTGAGGATGCGGTGCTAACCACCACACCACCGTGCAAGTTTTTTTTTTTTTTTTTTTTTTTTAATTGGATGAAAATAACTTTAATAATTTTTGCCCCTTTAATGTAATATTCCACTTGACTTTTCACCAAGTTGTAAAACTTTTCCAGGATCATGTCGTGTCTGAATTTGGCAGCAATGTGGAGGTTCTGCATCCTCACATCTCACACCCTGCAGTCAATGCCACTTCCACCAGCTGTCCTATGGCTCACTGGAAGGTGAAATATTTCAGGAAGTTTCTCATAAAAAAATTAGCTGAATTAATAAAACATTAATTTTCTTTAGCTCATTCTGTCCATCTACATATTTAATCTGTATTTCTGTTACATATACATTGTGCTCAACATTATATGGTTGTTCAACAAGTTTTTCAACACTTCCTAGTGTCTTGCTTTTCAAAAATGAATAAATTAAAAACAAAAACAACACCTCAGATCTTTTACACAGTGCACTGAACCTAGCTAAGCCCATCCCAGTTAATGGCACTTTACATGCAGCACTTTTAATCATGCATTTATGACAGATGTTGAAGTAACACAACAAAATACAGTGAAATTTTATTTCTTCCTGCTTGGGTAGAGGCAATAACATCACTTGGATAGGTTTAAAAAAGATTATGGTAGAGGCTTGAATACACCCCCAAGAATACTATTTTCAGGCATATCTACCTGCATGACCATACAGCTGATGGGATTATATTTAAGAGGAAAGTTTTCAGGAAACACAACAGAATAACAAAATATTGAAAAGTTACAGTCACAAGTGAAGTTTGTTAGATTTAAAAAATAAAATGCTTCAAACTGTGTGTGTGTGTGTGTGTGTGTGAGAGAGAGAGAGAGAGAGCGAGAGAGAACAACGGTCAAACAAAAAAAAATTAATCCACACTTACTTTACCTGATCGCTACCAGCAAGTAACACATATGATGACCAGAAAGTTAGCGATCAACACTGTAGATGGAAATCCTGCAAACGTAGCAACCAGGCTAAAAACACCCAGATGATTAGCCACATGAAACAGAATCCAAAGAAAGCAATCCTTTTGCTTTCCATTGGAAGGCAATTAATTTCTATCAAATGAACAAAGTTATTATAAATTGTACTAAAATTAACCATATAATGCATTTGTTTTGATTGGATTATAACTGCATGACAACAAACTGACTTCATCATAAATTAGTGATATAAATAAAGTTTAATTAAATCAACAGTTGGAAACATCTACATCATAATGAAGTAAGAGGTCAGCATTGTGATGGATGTAGTGAACCATCAACTGTCAACATCATACAGTAGTGAAACCATGATTATCCATGTCATCACATAGCCAAAACTAAGCTGTGTCCTCACATGAAAAACACAGCCAGAAGGCCCATTTATGCTCCATGCAAAAGATGGATACGCAGATGGAGAGAAACTTTCATCTGTCTTCGGCGTAGGTTACGCCCATAATTTAGTCCGTTTTCAGGGAGCTTAGTTATCCGTTGCTTGACGCAAATAGGCAATACCACCAGAAATCATGTGGGCAGTACTGAACAGAGTGGCTGACATGCGACCAGGAAAAGACACAAACCAGAGAAGACGAGAATCCAGAAGGCAACAAAAAAGCACAAGAAGAATGAAGACAAAATTACCTGAGCTTTTGAATAAAGACTGTATCCGAGTGTTGGCGTTTGGGTGGTTGGAAACAGCTTTATAGCGATGCATTACCACTACCAAACAGTGTCTTAAACTGACGTCACCTCACAGGAGTGAACTCTGAACTTAGCACTGCCCACTAATGGAGGAATTGACTTAACAATCATGGCAATGTAGGACACACATGGAATTATGATGACAGCGATGTATGACGTTTGAAACGGACGTCGCTATTTATGTACATAAGGGAGCATAAATGGGCCTAAAGTTCTTAAACCCTATTTGTAAAAGAGCTAATCTTTTCCCTTTTAGCCAACGTATCTCATTCTGTAGTGAGATTGGATTGGACATACAGTAAAGATGATTATTTTTATAGCAGAACACTTCAGTAACTGAATGGCTAAATTATAAGTAATTTAGCCAAACACACCCTAATTTCCATGAATGTCTAATGAGAAATGAGATGCTATGGAAACCCTGAAAACTTAAGTTAGAAAAAGAAATTCTTTTCATCTTAAATTTTCTCTTTTAGTATATCTATATTGTTTTTATTCTATATCTGAAATGAATATGTAATTTAAAAGAAAATAGTTTCCTGTCTGTATTGGGAGGGTATTGGCATTTTGTGTTTGTTCAGATAACCATGGATATGTGTAATCTGAACATTTTTCAAATATACCTTAAATAAATATAATCAAAGTCTTTTTTCTCTTTCAAATATGCTATCTTTCTGTGTCGCTGGAGGATCTTGCTAAAGGACCCTTGCAGCATCCTGTCATAACCTGAAGGAGCTTACATCAAAGAGAGACCTGATTGGAGACAAACAGCTTTCATCTGATGCCTCCTATTCTCACAGATGATGCTACATACTGCCTGAGTGTGCACGTTGGTGACATCCATATTGTGTGTGCACACTGCGTGTGTGTCATAGGTGTAAAGTGTGTGTCCACCTTTAAGCTGATACATTATGTAGTAATTTAAAGACATTAATTTCCATTTAGCACCTGATGTTTGCATTAAATATTCACTACTCACACAGAGAGCTGCATCCTGGGAAAAGGGCCAACTTAAAAAGCATACTGGTACATTCTATTCTATTCTATTCTATTCTATTCTATTCTATTCTATTTTACATGACATTATAATTCAACCTCTAATTATATTTTCATTGGTAGTAATTATATTATTTATAATATACATATATAATACATGTTATATTTATATTATTTTAATATAAAACATGTAATTATATTTTACTTTATATTCACATTTTTATTACTGCCTTAAATTCTCTTTATTCTTACATGGCCTGATTTTAAAAAATAAAAAATGTATATCTTAGTATAATTAAGAAAAAGTAAACAATGCCAAAGAAATGGCCCATGTTAGAAGTGTACTTTTATGTTGCTTATAGTTTCATGGAAAAGTATCATAAAACTGAAAGTAATATAAACTCTATTAAGGTGTTTTTTCACACAAACTGCTCACTTTATAACACTTCAGAAAACAGTTAAAAATTAATTTTGAATCAGTTAACTTCAACAAGTTTCCCAGTAATACTTTAAACCTTATATCATATTAATAAGATGATTGTGTTGTTTTTGTTAAAAGAGATAAAAGAATCCATCATTGCTATGGCTGAGGATTTCTGCTTTCCATCTACAGTCTCAGAAAGGCGAGGTCAGACAGTATCTGTGTTACAATTACAACACTGGAGGAACTAATCCCAAATACCGAGCATGTGATGTGAGAAACTAATGTGCAAGCTATGCAGAGAAGTTATAATGATCAAGGTGGGATGGCTACTTATTTTCGCTTTTGTTGTGACGATTGCAGACCACACTATTTGATTCTGTAGAAGCACAAAATCAGATTCCATAAGCCTGCATGTGTTAAGGAAAGATGTTAAATTCTAACAGAAGTGATTTCTTTATCTATAGCAGTGTTCAATCCAAAATACCAAACCATCTACTAATTAGACCCAAAAACAGTAAACTAGATACATTTCTAAACACCCGTTTCTTCCAACAATCTGTCTGGAAGACATGGACTGTGACCATCACTCTAAAAATGAACTTTGCATGAATTAACATAAAAAAATGGAAACAATTCCCATGTGTATTTTCTTTTTTATTTGTTTCTTTTAACTTTATGCAAATGTATTATTTCAACTTACTGTTTGGGTTAAGCCAACTCAGTTATCTAATGCCGATTCAACTTATTTACTACCACTTTATCCAGTTTTAAATGCTTTGGTCCAACAAAATTCAGTAGATTTTTTTTAAACTAATGTACTGTTATTTAGTTAAGTTAATTCAATAACGGTGATCAAAATAATTTCACAGTTATACATTACATACATTTGTTATATTTAACAAACTCCAAAAATTGCTTATGCTCTTAAAGAAAATAATTTACTCATGTGTATATCCTTCCCATGATTTTTTCCATGTTCATTCAAAGTCTTACTTTTTGAGTGTATAAAATGTTTCTCCCACTTGCATGAGTTTGCGAACGAACATGTGTCCGTCTTAGTAAAAATCAGCTGGCAAATGAATTCACAGCTGTAGAACATATGCTCTTGGTCAAGCAGCTTTAACAGTACAGGGGACATTGATAAGGAAATACTCTCTGCTGTGAATCCGGAAGACTGAAAGACATATTGTTCATTTCAATGGATGCATCATGAGATAATCATTTCTAATCAACAAGCACACTGAAATAGATCACAAAGCTGGGAAGGTCCACAGTGATGCAAAATAAGACATAACAATTGCGTTTAACAGTCTTCAGACAATCAATATTATCATATATGGATGGTGTAAATGTTGAATTCCATCTTAGCTGTGGAACCACACCTGTGGGCATGCATGGTAAAAATAAAAGTGACAGAAAACAGACAGAATCAGATACAGAGAGAGTCAAAGTGCAGAGCAGCAGAAGTGAAACAACTCAGGGTGAATAAAAGTTAAATTTCATCCTGCCCTTGAGGAGGTTACACACTGTGTCCACTTTATCTTGCCCTCCAGTGTGTGCAGGTGTTTGTCCCTTACACTGATGTATGTGTCAGTGGTGTACACAAGCACACTTTTTCCTAAGTGTCTACTTTAATCTTGAAAGTGTGTATCCACGTGTGTATATGTTCATGTGTCTGCATTTGTCTACCCTATAGGTGTGTGGGTTGTGTGAGTGTGTGTCCTCAGGCTTTAATAAGCCACCCTGTGATAAGTGCAGCTCTCTGCAGCCCAGAGGGACAAGTTCCACTGTTGAACTCTCAGTCCAACAACCTTCTGGTGTCTGACTGAAATGAAATGCAACACGCAGCTTGGCACTCTCCTCAGACCTGCAGCCCAAAGATACAGCCCTGTGACTGTCTCTCAGATTTTTAGCACGGCTCTTTGATCTTTGAAGATGGCCAAATGTTCAAGCTTTTATGCATCTAGGTGCCCTGACATACAGCAGAGCAAACAGTGTTGACCCTGAGGACGTACACATGGAGTAGGAACTTGATGGGGGAGGAATGAGTTTTGCTGTCAAAAGTCAGCTTTTAGATATGTATAGTTTTTGTAGCTTTAAAAGTTAAGAAATAAAGAAAACAGATTAATAATAAATTGTTTGGAGGTAATTAATAAGGTGCTTTGGAGGTGATTAGTCCGAGCATTTAAAAAATATCATAGTTAAATGCAAAAATCTGGTGTCCTGAGGCCTCATTTATAAATGGTAAATGGTCTGTATTTAGATAGCGTGCATCATCATCTCAGAAGCACTGGTCTTAGGACAAGAATCATTGCTACAATAGGACTTGGCATTAATTCTAACACATACCTGCATGCCTGATATACTCTTTGTATAACAAGCAATGTCTAAATTCATTAAGTAAAAACTCTTGAGAGCAATACTCTGCAAACATGACAAGCATGAATGTCTTTGAAGAGGTTCACGCCTTTTTCATGTATCACAGAGCTGGTAAAGAGTGTGGAGTAGGCGGTTGATCCTCCGGGCAGTGAATGTTCGGGGGGCTGATCACCACTGAGTCCTTTCAGAGGTGCACATGCTGAGACGGAAAAACTGTGGAGTACAGTGAAGTATGACTTCAAGGGAGCAGGTCAAGTGAGCTGACGGAGTGAGCAGCCTATCTGAGTCTGAGATGAAAAGATTGCAGCAAATCTACGCCTCGTGCTTTGTACTTGACAGCGGGGCTCCACTTGTGGGGGTAATTAGCACTGCAGCTTTTCTTTTAAAGAAAGCTCTGAGACACAGTCAGGGACAAGGCCTCACAGTGAGAGATTGGCTGTGGTTAAAAATGTGAAACTGCAGGTGGCAGTTAGTCTCATACATTCATGGAATCAATGTGTCACAAAGGAATCAATTTGACACAAAGGAATGCATTAAAAAACATCTCTATGGAATGAAAGGCTGGACTGTAATGAATTTTAGTTTTAGGGATTTGGAGCCAACATAAAGTGAAGTCAAAAAGACTGACGTTCATGTGAGGCTACTGTAAACTGGTAATGTTCAGGTTTATGGTATACACTACCGTTCAAAAGTTTGGGGGTCACTTTGCCATGGGATTCAATAGGGAAGTGACCCCAAACTTTTGAACAGTAGTGTATCTAAAAGGAATTCTAGCGAAATACTAATCATCTTTAATCCAGATTTGTTGAGATTAGCTACAAAAGTAGTTACAAAGTTAAGACTGGGATTTAAATGGTGGCAAATGCCTTAACTGTTTTATATAACAATAGCTGTTTCAAATATTAAGAAGCTTTTCTGCTATTGTACTTGAATTGTGATTATTTTGAAACATTTCAGTTTTAAATTTACAAGTATAAACCTTAGTTAAAATTTTGTGATTATCTTCTATATATATTCATAGCAGACATAGCTCCCATTGATAAAGTACATAATTAGGTTTAAGCACTATTTTCTTGTGAGAATTGTGTTGATCATCATACATGATGTGAACTTAACTCTTTATCCATATATGCTATCCTGTGCCTGGATATTTTGAAAATATTGACATGATTTCTGTTCTTTGCAGCAGTTTTTGCTTTACTCTTTGTTTTATGCAAAACGTTTTCGTTTTAGTCTTTGAAGTCAAAATAAGACTTACTGAAGTCTAATTTTGACTTCAGTAAGTTAATTATTTTACCCTCAAAAAGTCCTGGGTTGCTTTTACAGAATCCTTTGGGTCATTGTACGTGAAGCTTGGTCCAATATTCTTTGCAGCATTTGGCAGAATCTGAGCAGACAGTAGATCCATATACACTTTCAGAATTGATCTAGCTGCTGTCTTCTGTCACATCGTCGATAAACATTATAAAGACCCAGAACCACTGAAGGTCACATTTGTCGATGCTTTAAACAGGCTCTGTGTTTTTTCACAGATTATTTTGTACCCAACATTCAAATTTTACCCCTACTTTTTCATTCCAATATACTGTTACAGACTGATCATGGTTTCATCTATCCATTAATACTGTATGGACAACTTTTTTTTTTTTTTTTTTTAACTTTCTTTAAAACGACATGTTATACTTGCATTAAGAGCTGTGTTGACCAAACACTTACGTTTTAAATACAAATACCATACTTGAAATCAGCACCAATCCTTTTATCTACTTAATTGTTTAGGAAATAGCTAAGAAATGTCCCACAAATCAGCTTTTGATATAATTTAGCTTTTTATTTTTTAAATAACCATGTGGAAAGACACATCCTGTGAACATGGAAAAGATATTAGTCTATTTAAGAAGGGTCAAATTACTGACATGCATCAAGCAGAGAAAACATCTAAGGAGATTGCAAAAACTTCTAAAATTGTGTTAAGAACTGTCCAACAGTATTAAAAACTGGAAGAATAGTGGGGAACCATTGTCTTTGAGGATGAAATGTGGTGGGAAAAAAATCCTGAATGATGGTGATCAGCGATCACTGAAACGTTTGGTGATCAGATTGAAGAAAAACAACAGTAGAACTCTGGGCTATGTTTATTAGTGAAAGTAAAAGCATTTTCACGCGCACAATGAAAAAGAAACTCAAGGGATTTGAAGCAGTGATGCAGGTAAGTAACACTAATGCTGTATGTGACAGCAGATTCAAATGAGGCACGCTCAAACATTCATTCATTCAAGTGTATTTTCACCAGTCTAATCTAATAATTCTTGAAAGTGGGAATATAGTGTCTGAAGGTACACTCTGGAGCACAGCAGGGAGGATTTGGCCAACCTGACGGATTTTATAGATTGGTGCTATTGTTGCAATCCCGGCTGCTCCGAAGAGGGATGCAAGGGAGAATCAGTGCTGAGGAAGGAGTGACCTAAGCCGGAAGTGTGTTGTTGTTGTTGTGAGCTGCATGGCGAGTGTGTGTGGGGGTAAAGAAAGGCTGAGCTAAGGGAAAACGGGTGTGTTAACGCAGACATCCAAGGGGATATCCAGCCGGATTGCTTGTAAACCCCTTTTTCCATGACCCCACCGTTAAGGTTTTACTGTTTACTGTTCTGAGCCTGTTACAAAAATAAGCCATCAAATGGAGAAGAGAGCCGGTGTGTCCTTCATTGCTCATCTGCTAAACAAGCTAACCTGACGGGTACGAGCTACCAGACGAACGAGCCAACCTTTCCTGAGAATTAGACACATTGTATTACGGTTCGGGGCAACAGGTCTGATGGTAACACTATGTTAGATTCGTCATGGGAAAGCCAAACCAAATATTAACCCCCTCTAGCTCATCCAAGGCAAAGAGACATCGAATCAAGGATTCAATAGACATTCGACTCAATAGGCGTTCTGATCTCCATAGGTAAGAAACAAGTAGTTTTGATGCTAGTTTTATATATACAGACGTGGACAAAATTGTTGGTACCCTTTGGATAATGAAATTACTTGAATCTGACAGCATGGACCAGAGGAAGCAAAGGAAAGAGTTGTCTCGGGAGATTAGAAAGAAAATCATAGACAAGCATGTTAAAGGTAAGGGCTGTAAGACCATCTCCAAGCAGCTTGATGTTCCTGTGACTACAGTTGCACATGTTATTCAGAAATTTAGGGTTTCCATGAGACTGTAGCCAACCTCCCTGGATGTGGCCACAGGAGGAAAATTGATGGCAAATCAAAGAGACGGATAATACGAATGATAACAAAAAAGACCAGAAAAACTTCCAAAAAACAAACCATAAAAACGCCAAACTACATATTGATAAGCCACAAAGCTTCTGGGAGAATGTCCTATGGACAGATGAGACAAAAATGGAACTTTTGGCCTCTCTCTACCATGTTCTTGTCGTGCTTCGGATGGTTGGACTCAAAAATACTCAGTTTCCCAGGGATGGGTTCAAGATATTTATTGTACAGAGATGAATACTGAAAATGTGCGCTCCGGCTTTTCTCCGCTCAGGGTCTGTGGACACACAAGACGGCAGTTAGAAGGCAGGCAGCTGATGAGAACTCAAAGAGGGATTATGAGTTAACGTACCAGCAGTGGAATCCAACAGGGCGCAGAATGTTGCATCCAGTGAACAGAGAAGGGCCGCCGGGAGGTTGACTGCGGGAGGAAAAGCTGCTGAACAGAGGAGAGGTTAAAGGAGGGATACAGGTTTCTGGCAGGAGCCCTGAATAAGAGGACACAGAGGCCGGGATGGCTAGTCCTGTTTTGGGGTGCAGATAGTTCAGTCCGTAATCCGAAATCCAACCCTATAGACAATCCAGGGGTCAGAAAGCCAAGATATCCAAATAAATCAGAGCAGAGTACCAGACAGTGTGTCATGGTTTCTGGGTGTTGGTGTGTTATGTTCTTGGTTTTCTGGTCATGTTTAGTTTTTTCCCTTGTGTCCTGTGGTTTTCTGTTTCTGCCTCGTTAGTTCATCTGGTCTGATTAGTCATCCACTTCACCTGTGTCTTGTTACTCCCCCTGTGTATAAGTACTCCCGGTTTTCATTCATTCCTTGTCAGATCCTCATTTTGTCATGTTTGGTTTTTGTTCTCTGGAGTTTATCCCTGTCGTCTGTGGTTCCCTGGGTAATAAACCTTTTTACCTGCACCAGTTCTGCCTCCTGCCTGCATTTGGGTCCTCACCTCCGCCGCCATTTGTGACACAGGGAGCAGGCAGAATCAAAATCCAGGTCCAAAATCAGGTCAACGTCAGGCGGGTAGGAAGGCAGGATTATACAGGCTGGAAACGTGCAGGGAAGAACCAAGACTATCTGGCACTGGAGGGATGTCACAGAGCTGTATAAATAGGGCTTGGTACAGGTGTAGCGCATCAGCCCTAATCAAGAGCTGGCGGAGATGAGGCGTTCAGGGCAGCTGGAAAAACTGAGCCCCACACCACAGATCATGACAGTTCTAGATCATAATTCATGTATCATCATCTCACCACTTGTCTCCATGGTGAAATTTTCTGTCATAAAACCATCAGATATGATGACTGAAGTTAAATAGCCAACATTCTTCATTTTTTTTACATTAGATGATCATTTTAGTCGTAGTAATAACTTCAATATTTCATAAAATCTAGACCTAAAAAGGTCTCAATTGTGCCCCTCTTTTCCTGGTCAGTGCTTCTGCCTGCTCAATAGCACATTGACATTTATTATGCACATTTCTGGAGCCATCAGCGTCCTAAAAGCCCACAAACCACACTTCACAACTTTTCCTTCTAGGGCGCCTCATGACGTTTCAGCAGAGTTTCACTTTACGCACGGCCTCACACACTAGCAAGCGGATATCAACATACCAAAGTTCTATAGTCTGTTTTTAATGTCACTTAATAGTTCTAATTTTCTAAAATTGTGCTAACACATACAATAAATGCTTGACACTACCTATGACATTCTCAATCAAATGATAGGGTTGTCTGTAGGTGTAGCTACACATGGTATTCTTCAAGTTTTTTTTATTATTATTATTTTTATTAATTAATTTTTTTTGTTTTTACATTTACTTTTGTTTAGTTTAAATAAACTAATGAAAGAAAAGATAGCTTAAATAATAATAATAATAATATTCAGATTTTCCTTCTTTTGTTTTGTGTAAATTGATGTGAGGATGCTATTTTTTATCAGATGCTTACTGCTGCTCTCTGTGCTGACTGCCTGCCAGGTCACATTTATAAGATGTGGGTTAATGGAAATAAATTACAGGGGCACTTTCAGGCTGATCATTTCATGGATGTACAGTCAAGCCAATCCCCTGGCAATAGATATGGCTTAGAAGCCAGCGAGTGCGTGTGTCTGCTCATAAGATGCTGGTATTTATCATCATTTCCTTGGTACAATCAGGTCCCGACTGTGAACAGATGTGTTCTTTGGGCTGGCACAGTATAACTCTGTCTCCTAACATCATTACACAGCTGACCCCTAATCCTGGCCACAGCCCCAAAATTTGTGTTTTGCCTCATTAAAAATGGGCTTTGGCCCTCATAAGCAATACTGATCCCAACATTTGTTAGTGTTTATAGTTTGAATGGGTTAATAAAAATTAGTATAAACACACACTGTCACATTAATTAAAAACCAGGCTTCCAGTTTATTTAATATAATCTGCTCACTTGACGATTGCAACAGCACCCTGATACTGACACACAGATAAGGAACAAACAACCAATAAGAAGTAAAAAACATATCACAGTCTATGATGGGAGAAGAATGACCCAAACAACACACAAAAAAAAACAAAGAGAAAACAACTTTATCTTAAACCAATCAAAAACAATGTCATTGTAGAAAAGTACATACAAAGCAAAGAAAGAGTTTTACCCACAAACCTGGGAGACACTGCAATGAGGCTGTCAAGAACAAATTTTTGATTGTGAATGTAAAATTTTGCATAAATGATTATAAAACTTGATAAGAGTTTGAATTCTTTATTTTTTTTATTGTAGTTGCAGATGATATCCATTAATGTATTAGATATTGGCAGGGTTGAAAAAAATGGAGATTTGAGATCTGTCCAGAAAGCTTTTGTGATTCTACAATCAAAAAATAAATGTGAAATAGTTTAAACACTTTAGTGTGTAACAAAGCAGTGGTTCGTTACGTGGATTGGTGAATGTCAATAATTGTATAGCACGCTAAGTTGGTTTCTCAATCACGTTTTGCACGTTAATTAACAGTCTGGCACTTAAAAAAGAAGTATAATCACACACAAAAGGTTGAACTGTTTATTGAATACTAACATCTAGTTTTGTTTTGCAGATACCTGCCAAAGACAGCCGTTAATAGTGATAAACAGGAACATTGTGTGTAACTACGATGTCCATAGGTAACTTATGTGTAATGTAATAGTGTAATGGGTTTATTTACCTGACAAGAATTTCCCATAGCAACAACACAGGACGTTGAATCACTTAAACCTCTGACATTACTCATAGGACACTTCAGTGGACACTGAACACAGACCAGCAACACCGACAGTAAAAAAAAACAACAAAAAAAACAAAACAAACAAGGTTTGAGGCTCTGTTGTTTTCCAGCTGGTACACACTACATCATAGGTCACCAACTGGCGGACCGCGGTCCGAGTCCGGACCCCGACGCCGTCCCATACGGACCCGGACCAACAGC
>JBAFTA010000004.1:11871635-11883052 GCA_036919975.1 Melanotaenia parkinsoni
TGAGGATTTGCACAATGACTCATTAGTTTGAGTCAGGTGTGTCAGTGCAGGGTGCATGGAAAACCTGCAGGACTGTGTCTCTCGAGGACCGACTTTGGCCACCCCTTATCTAGACCATTCCAGGCTACAGTCATACCTGTAGATTCAGTTAACATTTATTTTTGACCAGTCACCAATGCAGTTTATTTTTGAAACCATGCTGTACTCCTGTGGCAGGTCATATAGCAACAGTAACAGTCCTGTTACATCAACAAGGGCTCATTTAAAGCAGTCCAGTAATTGGTCCACAGCAAGTATTTTATCCATAAAATAAAACAATTTCGGTAAAAATTGAATGATTTTAAGGGGTTAAATCTAAATGTTTCACATTGGACTGGCTTTTTAGCTGCTTTATACAGTCGTGACATGCTTTTATTACCTCCACCATGGTGGAGGTCATGTTTTCGGCGGTGTACATTTGTCTGTCTGTCTATTAGCAACATAACTCAAAAAAAGTTAAGAACGGATTATGATAAAATTTTCAGGAAATTGTCACAAACAATTGATTAAATTTTGGGAGTGATGCAGATTCTTCAAAGGTGCAGGGCAGGCGTGAACATTTGAGAACATCAGTGAACTTTTTCACATCTGGGACTTTCACTGGTAAAAACAAAAGTTGCTAAAGTAACACCATTGAATTTTCAGCATCTATCCTCAGATTATCCTTTTATTTTCATAGAATGTCCTTTAAGTATGCCTAAAAGTTGTGATGTAGTTGGCTGCTATAAACATAGTTGTTCCACAGACAACAAGAGATCATTCTTCAAACTATTGAAAATACACAGAAGCTCAAAAAGACGCCATAACTGGCTAGCAGTTATCCAATGCGTCAGTGCTGACAACATTGAAGTCCTTCGAAATATTCAAGTTTGTTCAAATCATTTTATGCCTGTTGATCAAAACATTTATTATGATATTATTGTTTAAAACAATGTTTTTACATAGATGCAAAAAAATATCATGAAATGCCTGGTTACAGTAACAATGACAAACATTTGTTGGTGGTTTTGGTGATCTTCTCAATGGTTCTTGTTAACAGTTCCTTCACAATGTGACTGCAGAAAGGGGATTCTTCCAGTCCTACTGCCACTAGCTGCTTCTCATATCTTTTTCTAGCCTTGACACTGAGGGGATCAATATAAGTGTATGACATTATAGATGGTTTTCTATCAAAAACCAATGAGAAAACTTAAAATTATGAGAATAAGTTGCACACTTCAATGTGGACGCTGGTATGATGCAAGGTTTGTGGGCACGCGATGTAGGTTTGCGTCTGCGCTTGGGGAGATAGATAATTTTGCCTGTAGAGCTTCTAAGTCAAAAAGTTGGAAAGAAAAAGAGGCTTGATGAAGGTTTGCTCCATACTTCCCTCACTCATGAACTAGAGTGAGGGACAGATGGAAGTAGGAGATCGACAGGCGGATTGGTGCTGCATCTGCAGTGATGCAGACTCTGCATCGGTCTGTTAAGAAAGAACTGAGCCAAAAGGCAAAGCTCACGATTTAATGGTCGATCTGCGCTCCTACCCTCACCTGTGGTAACAAACTGTGAGTGGTGACCAAAAGAATGAAATCACAAATACAAGAGGCCAAAATGAGTTTTCTCTGCAGGGCTCTTCCATAGAGATAGGGTGAGAAGCTCGGTGAGCCAGAAGGAGCTAAGAGTAGAGTCGCTGCTCCTCCACATCAAGAGGAGCCAGATGAGGTGCTCGGGCATCTGGTCAGGATGCCTCCAGGACTCCCTGGTGAGGTGTTCTAGGTATGTTCCACTGGGAGGAGATCCAGGACACGCTGGAGGGACTACATCTCTCAGCTGGCCTGGAAATGCCCTGGACGAGCTAGCAAATGTAGCCGGGGAGAGGGAAGTCTGAGCTTCCCTGCTTAAGTTGCTGCCCCTGCAACCCTGGATAAGCAGTAGAAAATGGGTGGGTGGGTGGATTGATATGTTGTAATATTGATCATTTTATAACTATTGCTTTTAATCTTGTCTATCATAAAACTGTAAAGAAGCATTTTGAGATGTTGTTAGATTTTAAAGTGTGCTATACAAATAAAATGTATTATTATCATGTCATCAGGAGGAATTATCTTAGTGGGGCAAAAAAATGTAAGAAAAAGAAAACAGAGGAGCAAAGAAAAACGAAAAAGGTAGGGCAGCTGTTTGTTATGTGGGATGGTGTTGTAGTGCCTTCGTTTTTGGTTTGTAATTTGTCCTGCTAGCTGGGTTAGCTAGCCTTGTATTAATACTAATTAACTGGCTAGGACTTGCATTCTCATAAACAAGCTTTAGCGTTTCCTTTATGAAAGTTGTACAAAATAAGATGAATATTTCACCTGTGAATGGATTGTGCTATCCTCCCATGGGATTGAATCACTGACTTAAGATTTTATTAGACTTACATATGATTGATTTATTTAGTTTACTTTTTATTTTATGGTACTCTAATATGAAGAATGCTACTGCGTTATAAATAAAACTAACTATTTAAGTGACTAATAAGTTTTAGGTATATTGTTGATTATTTTGGACTATTGGGACAATAGATTATTACTCTTTCAATAGCAATCAGAAATATCCTTGGGCCTATGTCACTTACTCTGCTTTTATGCATTAGCTTTTAAGACTTAGATTAAAAAATTCTTAATGTAAAAGATAGTTTAAAAATAGGGAAAGGGTATGTGTAAACCATTTATTGATAACCATATCAATAGACTTAATTCACACTTTGAGTCGTACAGTAATAGCATTGGTCATGCTGCATCCCCTTCAGCACCCTGACATTCACCATCCCTGGATCTATTTGAAGCCCAGCCTTGATGTTTTTGTCATCCTTATCATGTCCCTCAAAATGCCTAAACTCAACCTGGTGAGTAAAGTTGTCCAAATTTCACAAAACAGCAATTGAAAGCAAAGGTTAAGCAGCAAATGACAAAAAAAAGCTAAGCCTGTGGTTAAATAATGTGTGAGCTCGGTTTGTTTCGTCTCCTTATTAAAACTTGTAAATTCTTGTTTCATGACAGTTTCAGGAGCTGTCGTGAGACTGTGTTCCACACTTCCATCTCACAGTCCTCATTTTTTCAGTGCTCTAGCTCTACTGGGAATTTATGTTCCAACTTGGAGGCTTTTCCTCTCAATTAGTTTTGATCCTTCTGAATACTGAATCATAAAGAAAAGAGATTATTAAAGACAGAATTGGCAATACGCATATTTTTTTCATACTCCTAACTCTCTGTTCTTGTAATGGGTGCTGTCTGTGTGAGAGTTGATGCAGTTTATAAAACTTTAAAAACGTAAAATACATTTTTGTGACCAAAAAGATGACCATATGTCAATTATCTGTATACCTGCTGTGTATAATGATACTGTGGTATAAATCAATGGAAGCAACAAGCTTTTGAGAACAAGACTCTGCTTGTTAGTTTACCAGCAGATGGAAAGTCGATAAATAATGTGCTCAAACACACAATAGTGCATATCAAACAATGTACACTGACTGGCAACCTTATTAAGTATCTCTTGCTAGTAATAGGTTCTTTTGCCTTCAGAACTACCTTCAAGTAATTAATTAATCAAAGTGTTGGAAACATTCCCTAGATGTTTTGGCTCATACTGACATGACGGCATCACACAGTTGCTGCAGATTGCTCTATTGGGTTGAGATCTGGTGACTGTGGAGGCCACTGGAGTATGGTAAACTCACTGTCATGTCAAGAAACCAGTTGGAGATGAGTTGAGCTTTGTGACATGGTGCATTATCCTGCTGGAAGTAGCTATCAGAAGATGCTACACTGTCTTTATAAAAAGATGGACATGGTCAGCAACAACACTCAGGTAGACTGGGTTATTTGAACCATGTTCAGTTAGTACTAAAGGGTCTAAAGTGTGTCAAGAAAATATCCCCCACCTGAACCATTGATTACAAGACAGGATGGATCCATGCTTTTATCTTATTTCCATCAAAATTATGACCATCTGAATGTTGCAGTTGAAATGGAGACTCAACAAACCGGGCAACATTTTTCCAATCTTCTCTTGTTCATTTTTGGTGAATCTAGGTGAATTGTAGTCCCAGTTTCCTGTTATTAGCCGAGAGGATTAGCACCCGGTGTCATCCTCTGCTGCTGTTGTCCATCTGCTTTAAGGTTCAGCATGTTATGTATTCATCATCTCCAACCAGTCTGTTCATTCTTCTCTGATCTCTGACATCAACAAGGCTTTGCTATCCTGGCAAATCCTGCTTACTGGATATTTTCTCTATTTCAGACCATTCACTCTAAACTTTTGTAGATCTGCAATTTCTGAAATCTGGAAATTAGATAGATTAAATATTTATCTTAACAAATAAGAGAGGTACCTAAATATTAGCCAGTGAGTGTATGTTTATGGAAAATCCTCTGAGGAGTAAAATCCAATCATGTTCAATGCAATTCTGAAATTGCATTTAATTATTTCTTTTTTGATTGAATGCTTTCAATGCTATTGCATAAGTACACCAAAAATGGACGTGTATCATTTAAAAGCGCAAATAACATTTTAAAAGAAGAAAATAGAAAAATGTATTCAAAGAGCAAAAAGTAAAGTATATACAGGCCAAAAAATAAGTAAATGAAAAAGCTAAGGAATAAATTATTAACAGGTTCAACTAAGACGAAAATATATGCAAAACAAATAAATGGTATAAAGCAGCATATCTGAACAATCATAACTAAAAAAGAGGGTAGAGTGAAATGTAAATCTGAAATATGTGGTTTAAATAGTATTCATACATATTGCATATATTTTTATCTAATTATTTCTTCACTGTTTTCTAGTGAACATAGAATATTTTTGGTTGTTTAATTATTACATGATTGTAATTTAATGACAACACTCTGATACAGTATTTAAACCAGAGTTTAGTAGATGAAGCCAAAACTGCTTAACACATGTTCTGATTAAGTTCATGATAATATGCCCCTTGGTTTACCAAACACAGCTTTACCTAGTCAAGTCTGCATTTTTCTCATAATTAAAATGTAAATATCCATTATAAATGCTTACAGTTGCAGTTAGTCTCTTAAATTCATTTATTTAAAAAAGTATAAGACCTGATGGTTTATGCTTGAACAGTCATGTCTGTTTGCTGAAGGCCGCTTGTTCTCATTAGGCCTGAAGCCATCTGTCTCCATTCTCAGGAATCAACAACAACAGAATATCATTTTGTTTAGAGGGGCAGCTCTTGCAGACATTTCTTGAGGTTCCTGAGCTTGTTGATGTGCTAATTCTTTACATATAATTCAATTCTCTTCTCATTTCTTCTCTCCCCTGCTTGGGCTCTACACCCTTTTTATGTTCTCTTTCACTTCTTATGTCTTTATGTCCAGAAGTCAGTCTCAGCCTCTAAGAATTAAGTAACCTGAATGGAGATGGAAAATGGATCAAGACACTGTAGCATTTATAGATAGGAGATCGAGTGCAAGCAGTTTTCTAAAACTATAATGTACAAAAGTCTTGAACACCTCATATTACTTTTGTATTGCCAATGAAAATAGGAAGTAGGTGCAGTGATTCACTGAAATGTGCAGAATAAGGCAAAGCATTTTTTTCAATATGTGGTTGATCATGTTTATTTTTTAATATAGCCTTACATTTCTTAGACATTTTCTAAGAATTTTGATTTGATTCATTTGGTTTTTTTAAAAGTACCCTTTAGGAATAGTTCTCCAGGCTTCTTGAAGGACATTTCAAAGCTTTTCTTTGAATGGTGATTTGTAGTCCAGTTCTTGTGTCATTTCTCCCTGTTTCCCTTCCTTAAGAAAGTTTTGCAGCCACACTTCCATGGAAACCATTTTTAAGGTCCTGGTGAATCTCTCAATCTCCCCCAGAGATAACAACTGATAACAACAAATACACTAAATGTTATATGTTTATCTGGTATTTCTCTTTAATCCTTTTAGTTTTTCCCCCACTCCTCCATCGATAGTCTCTGAAAACATTTATTAATCCCTCTATCTCCCATTCTATCTTTTCAAAAAAAAATATATATATATATATTTTTATTCTTCTCTCCTCTGAACCTTCTGCCATCTAGCTATTCAACCATCACACCAATGATCTCTAGAGTGTCAAGGTATTTATCCTTACCTCCCTATCTCTGTAATTATTCACACTGGGTGCCAAAACTGTTTGTAAACAAAACAAAGAATGAAACTGAATGGCAGAAGGTGTTTGTAAGCACATCAGCAGGACTGGTTCAGGTCTGTTAGGAGATGCACTCACTGCAGCACATCACTGTTTATTACAATTTTACAGATTAGTTACATGTAATTTTCAGAGACAAACAATTATCTAGTCAACTTTTTGCATAATTCTGAAAGTTTAGGAAGCTGTTTTCTGTAGCTGCATCTGTGAAAAACAAAGGAAGAAAAATGGCCACAAATATGGCAAACGTTGGATGAGACTAATGTAGCAGTTGAATTGCAGATATAATGACCCATAACTTCAAATATTTACCACTTGTGTCACGAAGAACATCAGGTTAAATGTGTCTACTGTGACTAAAACCTGTTGGAGAAAACCTTTAAATAAACAAGTAATCAAGCAGGTACTTTTTTTCTGAGTAAAACTAAACAGGTACTTATAAATTCCCACAATTTTAGTTATTAGATACTGTACCCACTAATGTTTTTACCTGAGGTTTTCATCCAGCACATTCTTTGATGGATCAAAATATGACCAACTACTTCTCTCCAGTTAACCAATTTATAAATTACAATTGATATGAGAATGTGCAATTACAGAATCCTGGATTCATATAATCTATCATATAATCTGTCCACTGAACTAATACAATACGGAATCAGCTGCTCGCTACGGTCAGACTCCCTCTAACTTTATATATGGGTCTCATTATACACAGTTTTGCTGACTAATGCTGCAGTTGCAGAAGTCGGGTTGGCTGCAGTCACAGGTCCTAAAAAACAGGAACAAGAAGACAATACAAAGACAAGCCGGAGATTTCCTCTGGACTCGAGTTAACTTAGACATTTCCTTTAAGTGTAACATTTCACATGTTATTTTACCAGCAGACACAATTAGTCAGCCCCTCACGTGTTCTTCTCACTTACCCTTATATGAGCTTACAGATAAGAGATATATTCAATATGATTAAAGAGTAAGAATATAAATGAAAATAAGTAGCACACTTAAGTAATTCCTTGATGAGTTCTCATTAAATTTATCTACAAACCTCACCAAACCAAAAAAGTGAAGTCTAAATTACAAGCGAGTCTCATCATTAGGCAAGCTTATCAGAAATTTAATGAGAAATGACAATTTCCTGAGTTCTGTTGTTCAGTCTGTGCATCGTGTTTTTGCACTGTCACAATGTGAATCTGTGCTGTGAAGATGCTCTGAAAAAGCCGTTCTCACATTTTCTTCTTTAGACTGAGTAAAATGATGGGATTATTGTTTTCTATGTACATAAATGGTGCTCTGCAGAATACTGTGGTCTTTTTTTTTTTTGTATAGATTGCTCTTTCCTCTCTCCAGATAGGTATGTGTTCTCAAATACCTCCAGATCGTTCTCTTTTGCAGAGTTCTCACTACACAATTTTAATATTAACACTGAAAATTAATTTGACCCTGAAAAGCTAATAAGTAGATTTTTATGTGTTTTTACATTTTTTATTTTTGCAGTGTGGTGTAATTACAGAAAATCGATTAATTTCATTTACACTGTTTGAAGGTCTTCTCCAGGACTTAAATGTCCCCTGGTCTCCACAACTTACTGGAATACACTGTTATCATTGTGATAAATTATGAAAACCATAGCCATTGTTAAAGATATAGTGAACTGCACTATAGCTGATGGGTCACTGGATCAATAGGAGTCATCCTTGTGGGAACAGGAATGTCAAAGTAAAACATAATGTCAATTCAGCCATTGAATACAGGAAGAGGATTGGCTCCCTGTAATATTAATTTTCATAAGGCAATGTTAAAAGTTCAAAAGATTCTCTAGTAAGGATCATAGACTGTATATAAAAGATGGACGGAGCCTCCGTGACGTCACCCGTAGGTTTCTGAAGTGCACAAGTGAAGCTCATTGTGCATTCCCACCGTTGCCATCTTGATAGTGTTATGCGTGTAGTTAATCTCGAAAAATCCAAAAATGGGCAAAGAGGGAGACTGTGAAGGTGGGGGTGGATGATTGACACCCATCAAATTCAGAACTGCCTGTAGTTAAGAGCTAACCGATCCAACGGTAGCTAACCAGCTAACTGAGGGCGGGCCAAAGCTAAGGTGCGCTGTTAGTGCTGCACACTCCCTTCTTGCCGCGGAAATTGGATACCTCTCAATCAAAAGGACACGCCCCTGATTATGCTGAATTTCAAGATTAAATAACATCCACGGATGAGTTAGAAAAATATTCACCCTCCTCACAGTTGTCATGAAGGTAAACTTGACCTTTTAATCCTAAAATGGATTTTTGTACCTCAGCTATCAGAGGTATGTGGGCTAAAGCAAAAGTGCACTGTTAGCTGGCTAAAAACTCCGGTTGTGCTGCACTCTCCCTTCTTGCCGTGGATATTGGATACCTGTCAATCAAAAGGACATGCCCCTAATAATGACATCCAAATGGATGAGTTAGAAAAATAGGCTATTCATCCTCCTCACAGTTGTCATGAAGGTAAACTTGACCTTTTAATCCTAAAATGGATTTTTGTACCAGGCTTTAAACATGTTTATTTCTGCTGTGAAGTGGGCCGTTTTAACAAGGGAATCTATGGGGATTTGCCCTGTTTTGGAGCTAGCCCCTAGCAGATGAGTGGTGAACTGCAATTTTTTTGCACTCCCGCGTAGGCTTCACATTTTACAGGCAGAGGTGCCCGCTTGGTCAGTATTTATCAGGTCAAAGGTAAACGAAACCCCAAGTGGAAAAACACACAAACCTTTAAACACACAAACACAAAAATTTACCATTCACCAGCTGCACTGTAAACATTTCAATATGTAGGACATTTTTATAGTACCTTGAGAATTTCATTTTTATACATATATATGTATGTGTATATATGTATATATATTTTGGTGCTATTGCTGCTACTGATAGTCATAACTGTAATAATAATAATGATAATAATCATTTTCTTTAGAGCAGTTAATTTAAAGAAATGTTACAAAGTGCTTCACACTGCATTTAACAAAATTAAAATCAAGTAAAAAAAAAAAAACTTAAAGGGGACAATAACATTATATAAAATAAAAAAAAATATTTTGCATTAATCTATTCCATCAATAACAAAAATCATCGAGGTTCTATCACCTCTTTAAATCAGATCTTTAGACCAAGTAATATTCCTCTGCCAGACAATTAAGATGGTGCAAAATCACAAAATGTTTTAAAAATTAAGAGCAAAACCTTAAAATAAATTCAGAAACATACCTGGAGCTCATGTAAAGATGCTAAACCAGGAGTAATGCGCTGTTACACGTAATTTCCAGTTTGACAAATAAAATTTGAATCACTGTTAGATTATTTGCCATAGTTTCTGCCTACAGGTCCATGGAATCTGTGTAAAAGAACGACCTCACACTGATGATGAACCAGTTTTGGAGAGTGATGATTAACAACATGCAAAATACAAAACTATCATGTGATAACCTTTTGTTTTAGTGTGTATTCTTTTAAAAAATATATTTTACACCCATCTCACCATCTGTTCACTTGCCAAAGTGTTTTATGTGTAAAAGATCCAAAACTCAAAGTATCATAAATTCTTTCATTCCATCAGCTCTATAGTTGTGACCTCTTTTTATTTATTTGAAGCACTGCTTATTAAATTTACTTTTTTCAGTTTAATAACAGAGATTCTAGGAGTGTCTACAGTGATCCTCAAGGGATGGTGATCTTTGACAGCAAATTCTGCAGACAAAGAAATACTGTAGACACAGTAAATACATTATTGCTGACTCAGGGTTTATCCACCATGAAGGATATTGGAATGTTTCTTTTTGTCAGGGGTGCAGGATGAAAAAGTGGACGGTGCTTCTTAGAAATATGTTCGTAATTTCAAGAAACACAAGCCATCAATATGACACAGGTAGTCATTCATACCTGTTTTGCTCTTATATGAGAAGCCTATTAAACCACATAGAAAATACTAATTGAAAAATGGTATGAGTGTGGTTACAAATGACCTAGACCACACCTTTCAAATGGGTTTAAACTCTTAATTTATCTCCAGTGACACTGTCGGCTGTACAAATTCTCTTTACTTATCTCCACATTTCCACCTGAGTTAATTTGGTAGAAGATTAAATTACTTTCTTGAGAATGAACATTTATTCATAACTTGACATCCTGATAGCTTCCAGCTTCATTCTCTCCAGGAAGATTAGCTCTGCCACTGGTGCTGCACTGTTAATTGCACATGAAAAGATGGGAGATGACGGGAGATGTTGACATACTGAGCTTGTACAACATACATACAACAGCAGTCCTTCTTGACACGGTGCCAGTTTTGACTGTGTCTGCAAGAGGGAATTATATGCAAGTGGCAAATATGTTCTATCTGAACCAATATCTACACAATCAAGCATCCTCTGAGTCATCCCATTCGTTGTCTGTAAAAAAAGATTATCAATAATAGATATTTTCCTACAACACAGCTTAAGCTGCTTGACTCTTAAACTGACTCCCAGTAAATACCATCAAGCAAAGAATTTGCAGTTATTCTGATAAATCAGTTGTGACATCCAGTGCAGCAATAAGTCTTTAGCTCTTACTTCTACAGTAATGAAATATCTTTAAAAATTTATTGTGTCCCTACTCAGAGCTGAGATCAATCCAGAGTTGAGCCTTTGGCAAAGAAAGAGAAAAACAGGGATGAAGCCATGAATATTTCGCCTGTTTTATCACCAGGTATTTAAAGAAACCCAAAGCACTTGCACCATAACTTTTATTGATTATACTGCAGTCTTTAACACATTTCATCCCCAATTATTGCACGAAAAACTTATCCTTAACAGTTTTCTTTCAAAACTAATTGGGTATTAAATCAAACCTTTCTGAACCCTGATTTAACTGCACAATTACCAAGTGCCAGCCCTTTTCACATGAGCAAGCATATTAGTAGGACACTCCAGACTACATGATAAAAATCTCTAATGCTACAGTTTTGTTTTTTTTTTGTTTGTTTGTTTTTGCTTCATGCACACAGACAGCAATGCAGTCAACTTTAGTGTGCAAATGTATTTTTGGATAAAAAGTAAATACAGTTATGACTTTTTATTGCTGCATTATGCAATATATTGATACATTAACACTGGAAAACCTAAGAGGTAACAATTGGATACCTTATAACCCTAACTACTAAAGAGGTATCACTTTGATA
>JBAFTA010000004.1:11916804-11927738 GCA_036919975.1 Melanotaenia parkinsoni
ACCCACAATAATAAGCGGAATAAACGCAGGGCAATAGCAATGTGTTGCCAATGCTTCACAGCATTGGCACCCACAATTATAGTTTCACAAACTTCAAGTGCATAATAAAATAAAGTTTAGAATAGTTTATCAAGTTATTAAAAGAAAAAAATAGAGGAAGTTGATTGCATTGCACTGTGGACACAATGAAATCGAGCATGTTTGTCACCAAAGAAATGTGTAAAATACAAACTAATATCTGAAGTCCATTTTATTTATGTTGAAATGATGGCAAACACTAAAGTGCATAATACTTTGTTGTAAATATGTGGCTCATTTTAGAAAAAATCAGGGTAAGACAAACATGCGGACATGAAAGGTTGCCACAAAGAATCACCCAAATACAAACCCCGCATTACTGATTGCATTCCACACTAAATGCAAACATTCCACCAGCACTTAAACTCACCGTCTACTCACGGAGCTGTGAGGCTCTCCGAGGTGTGAAAAGAGTCTCATGCGGTTTTGTCTGTCCATACCAGGCGATTTTTGCACATGCATTTAATAAATGGTATGTGTAGAAGTCTTTTTGAACACAAAACTATTTATGTTTTTAAAGGTAATGTGTACAACCTTAATGTTTGTGCATTTTTGTAATTTGTGCATGTGTAAATTTATTTTGTGTGATATTTGGAGATATTTACTTGTGTATTTGCATAAACCCAAAGTTACGCAAAATATGGTTGATACGGTTTACAAAACATGTATTAAACATACAACTACCCAAGTTACACACAAATTAGTTTAAACTGTTTACAAATCATACGCACACACAATGATATTGAGTCGATTTTCTTTCCATAAATTTATTATTCTACTCATTTTAATGTTTACTTAAAATGTTATGTTATAGTCTCAGTTACTTTGGTTAATTTCTACAGTGATCAACTTTTAATGGGTCAAAATCAGTCCTCTAGACGTAATTACTGGAGGATGAATACAACAGAAGAATCAGTTTCTGGCAGTTTTTCAGCATCTCAGGGTGACTGCTTTCTGAATAAAGAAGCAAGGATTTGTTTTTATTCAATTATAATGTGAAGCTGGATTTGACTCGTCATTATTCAATGTTTGGTTTTTAAAAGAACTAAGCATGTTTGAGTTCAATGATTAACAAAGCTTGATATTACACACACACACACACACACATACATCCATAAATTTCTAAGGCACTCTACAGAAATGCTTCTATCAGCGTTCATCTCAGAGTAATTAGTTGAGATCTCTGCTCATCTCTCTCACTCGGCCTCACTCACCAGTACTCATGGGAGAAATTAAAAACTTTCTGCTTCGTTCTCAGAAGTCACCATGTGGGGAGGTTGTCCCAGAAAGCTTTATGTTAACAGAGCAGCTGTAAATCTGTGAATGTGTTTTCCTTGGGCAGTATTTTTCGAAATCTGAGACAGTAAGCCTCCCCTGAGAAAACTTTTTTATGAAAAGGCACAACACTGAACCCACATTTTCTCAGAAACATACTGACAAAAATGTGCTAAAATAACTGTATATTACAGATTAACGTCTGTAAACAGTAAGTGTGTTATTCTTTGTCTTTAGACATTTATTAGATTTTGGACTAAACAGGCATTTTTTTTCTAAAACTAATGCATCTGAGCTCTTCAGCCAAATCCAAAACACTGAAACGATTATTTTGATGATAATGCAAAAACCTTCTCACTTCCATTCACTCAGCCTCTCTGGGGAGGCCAACCTCAAACTTAAAGACGTCTATTTTCAGTACTACCCTTTTAAATTCTCTACACTTGCAATAATACTCACCTCCTGGGCAGGTAAAGGCAGTGGCAGAGCCAGAACACTTTCACTGAGGTGGCCAGGATGGATTTGTGATTATTTTTGGGGTGGCATAGATGTCTCACTACACGGTCAGTTGGTGTGTAATCCAAAGCTCAGCTGCAACATCACTCGGCGTCCCGGAAGAAAAAGTTGTAAAGTGCAGTTTCTCAGCATCATAATAGTGCTGGGCTGCAACAGCTCCAGATAAATGTTGGTGCACCATCGGAAGGTAACATATTGCGACTTTAACAGCAACATGATAACGATGATAATAATTAAAATTTTTACTTTATTCATCCCAAATGAGAAATTCAGCTCAGCTTTTAACCCATCTCTAGATATACTATAGAGCAGTGGGCAGTTTAGGGGAAAGGGGGGCATATTTTCTTGTATCTTCTGCTATCTTAGAACATTTTGAACCTGTGACTGTCTCTCAGATTTCTGAAATAATTCAACATCTGTAGGTTCCTGTGTATGACAACAGGTTTCACCATGGAGTATACCGGCTGCCTTATCTTTCTAAGATTTTAGAGAAGGTGGTTTATCTTTAGTTACAAGATAATCTAGAAACACAAGAGGTTCATGAGAAGTTTTTAGGCTGGTTCTAAGTCATGTCATAGCACTGAAACAGCCCTTCTCAAGATTTGCCACGATTTGCTTTTAACTGAGAAAAATGACACCAGGGAACAACAATAAGGAAACAACAGTTATTTAATTATTTTGTTATATTGTTGATGTTATTTTATGTTGTGTACAAACAAAAGATCTTGAATTTAAATTTCTCAATTCTACCACTCAGTTTGATAATAAAAAATGTTTTGACATAAATCTTTGTACTGTGTTTTATCATGATCATCATCACAGTCAATAATTAAAGACAAAATCATAAAATATTTGTGAAATTTCAAGCAAAAAGTATCAGTGGCATATCTCTATTTAATCTTTATTGTATCGGTATTGTATTGGCGATGTTTGCACTGGATTTACTTCATATCGGATTGATATAAAAATCGCCCAGCCCTACCAACAGCAAAGGAAATTTAGTCCAGATCTTGGAGACACCAGGGCCTTTGACAAATAAGCAGTATTTCAATTCAATTAATTTCAATTCAATTCAGTTAATTTTAGTTCAATTCAGCTTAATCTGTATCGTCCCAATTCACAGCATCATCTCAGAGCACTTTACAGTCAAATCAATTTGAGCCATTTCATTGTGATCCAATCAGTATTTATACAAGCTAATTCATTAAAAATAATATCCTAGTTAAGAAAAGTGGATTGCATCCGATCTTGACCTTGAACTTTTCAATTCCCCCATCTTGGGTGGGCAATGGTGGAAAGGTAAAAATTCCCTTTTAACAAGAAGGGAAAACCTCCGGCAGTACCTTAACTCCTCAGAGAGGACAGCTATCTGCCGCAGTCGACAGACAGCACAACTTTTAACCAGGGAGATCTGCTGAGAGAGGAGAAATACAAGTTAATTATGCCAATACTGTCATAAATTTATAAATAGAAAATAAAGAATGAAGAGACAAAAAGGGAAGGAAGTGTTGAATGCATCATAAGACGTCCCTCAGCAGTCTAAGCTTTTGGCAGCAAAAATAAGGGATGGCTAACCAACCCTAAGTAAAAGATTTATATATATGAAAAAAAACAAACAAAAAAAACAAAACAAGATTTTAAGCCTGATCTTAAGGATAGAGAACGGGGCTGCCTCCCGAGCCCAAACTAGTAGATGTTTCCATTAGTCCTGATAGCCAAAGGCTCTACCTCCCATTCTGCTCTTTGAGACTGTAGGAACCACAAGTAAAAGCAGGCTGAGAGCAAAGTGATCAGTAGGGAATATATGGAACTATGAGATCTATGATATACCAATAGATTGGCCTGTCGCAATAAGCAATAGGTCAATTAATTGCATGGTAAGAAAAAATGAGCATGATAAATTTGTCGGCTGCGATCATTTTCCTTTTTTTTTCTATCTTACTTTACCATAGACTGTGAATGACAACAGGTTTCACTATGGAGTATCCCGACTGAACGCTCTTGTCTCTTGCGGAGTGATCTCTCTTGTGTCGTATGTTACAGCAGCATGTTGCAGCACGAGACCGTGGTATACAACTTAACCTGTTCGAGCCGGTATGCCGCGTTTGTTTTACAGGGCTGCCAACTCTTACGCATCGGCCGTGAGACACGTGCATTTGAGTGGCTTCTCACGCTAAACCTTCTCACACTGAAATACACATCGATCGGCTAATCGAGAGGTTCGGAAGGATTCTGAGTGGGCCGCATGGGGCTGGTGTTGCGGCATATGTGAAAAAGGCGCAGCGTCGCGTTGCAGCAGCGCAGTTCATTCACTGCTCATATATCAGTCTGACCCGCAGTAACAAGGGAGATATTTCAGTTTCATAAACAGCAACAATGCACAGTTTTTTTTTTTTTTAGGTTTTTTTTTAATACAATGGTACTTACTAAGTGTAACGAAGAGTGTCTGTTACTGGCGGATTAATAGATTGCTCGTTAACTAGAGGGGCGGAGCCTCACTGCGAACAGAGCGATTTTCGTATGTTAGCTTACATTGTAGCTTGTTATATTATTTTTCTATCATGCTATTCCATAACCTCGGCAGTTTTTTTCATGCTGGATATGTTATTGTAATTATTATAGTGTTGAAGAGTACTTTCCTGATTAACTCGTCCAAAACATGACAGTTTTACCGGTTTACCCTGTCAGAGCCCCAAGTTTTGTTCTTTTTTTTTTGTTTGTTTGTTTTTTGTTTTTTTTAAGGGCAATTTTGTTTACAGAACCGAGACTTTATTATCTATCATAGTTATTGTTTTTGTTTGTGTGCTTTTCATTCATTGTTAATGAGACTGAGAGGCCATTCTATTTATTGTTTTGTTTTAATATTTAAAATTTCTTCCAGTTCCAGTGTAAAATGTTCTTTAGAAATTAAAGTGTATTGATCTTTGAAAGGGTGTACTTGTATTATTATGGCTTTGTCATTATATTAGTTGAAAATGGTCTCAAAATGACAACATTATCGCTTTGCGCAATGTTATCGTTTATCGCAATCATTTCTGAGAAAATTTATCGCACAGCAAAATTTGTTATCGCGACAAGCCTACCAATGGACAGCCAGTATTTGACTTAATCGTTGACTTTGAATCATTAAATTATTCAACACCCTTTGAATAGTTAAATAAAAGCCCTTAGCTATCATGTATGTTTTCTGTTTCAAAGTTATGTCATACACTCATACCGCTGTCATGATCTTAGGGTTTTGATTTAAGGTTTTTAGTCCTGTCATATTTAGTTCTGGTTTCCTGTTATATTTTGTAGGTTCATTCCCCTTGTGTATTGTATTCTGTTTTGCATCCTGTTCATTAGCTCACCTGGTTTGATTTCTCATTCACTTCAACTGTTCCTTTTTAGTCCCTCAGTGTATTTAAACCCCTTGGTTTTCAGTTTCCTTTGTCAGACCCTTGTGGTATTTCCCTGTTGTATGGTCCCTGAGTGTTCTTGATTCTTTCATTAAAACTTGTTCCTGCACCAATCTGCCTCCTACTAGCCTGAGTCTGCTATTGGGTTCTCATCTCCACCACACCGTGACAATCTCATCTAAACCTCATACAGGTCAGTGAAAAGGATGGTATTGTGTATCATTTGCATGTTCAGCTTGTAGCTTAATTTTTGTTCACGATTTTAAAGTTTTGTATTCCTGTGGAACACAGAAACAACACCAGGAACAAGAAAGATACTTACTAAAAACACAGTCGTGACCTTTAACAACACCTTTATTGGCCTCACCTTGTTGGCATCTCAAATTATCCATTCTCTCCTCCAATCTCATTTATCAATGCACTTTTCTGTATGATTTTCTAATAGTCACCAGTGTATCAAATTATTGATCTTTATTATCAATATGCTGGGGTGTGTGTATTCAGTTAGACAGCCATTTGCTGGCAAATATGACAGTCATACCTGAGGCTTTATCAATGCAAATGATGATAACAAATGATAACACACACACACATCAATAGGTCGGACCAATGGTAATTTTGTCTTGCCTGGGTGTAAAACAGTATCCATAGAGTGGTGGTGAGCAATGACTAATTTAACGTTTTTAATCCAAATACTTAGTTGTCATCATTTGGTTTGAGATCTTATTTTTCTAATGTGTTTTTTGTGTCTGCTGTCATTCTTGGGTTTCATCATCTTTAACATCAACAGCAGACATAATTACAGATGATGTTACATCTAAATATATCAGTCCATAAACCCTTTTTTTCAGTCTGCTAATAGTAAGTCCTAACCCTTTAAGGCCTGAGCTGAGAAAGAATAGAAAAAAGAAAGAAAAGCCTTTTTTTTATTATCTTTAGGCCCAAGCACCGACGGCGGTGCATTTTCAGGGCCTGAACATGCTTGAAAACTCACCAAATTTTGCCTACCCCCCCATTGGAATGTGAAAAATTTTGTATTTTGGGGTGCTTGGCACTGTTCCGCAAAATTGAACTAGAGCGCCACCTATTTGTGGTGCCCCGCCACTGCATGTCATCAATCGTTATGAAATTCACTACACATGTTCTAAATGGTGGGGCGAACAAAAAATCCTCTTGGAACACTGCCCTAAAAAAAAAAAAGTCAGCCATCTTGGGTCAAAATTGCTATTTTGGCGTTTTACTAACCTTGCATTTGAATGAATTCCTCCTAGAGATATTATCGTACTGGCACCAAAATGGCTCAGGTTGTTCAGATGGCAGGTGTAATCAAAAGTTATTAAAAACTTTCTCAAAGGAGTAAGGGCATAGAGAGGACGTGGCCTCAAATTTTGATGTCTCACCATGAAAGATGAAATTGTTATAACTCCCACATAAAACAACATATCTGAACCAAAATGGCCACATATGATACTAGTCCAATCCTCAAGACATCTACATTGTAATTATTGGATTTTTAATAGGCCACGCCCCCTGGCAACAGGAAGTCATATTTTTTCCTCGAAGACCCACTTCTCTGACGTTTTGAACACAACCGGGGTCAAACTGGGTTAGACATATGAAAACATATATATGTATATGTATATATATATATATATATATCATTTTTAATGATTTGTTTTCAACAATGGTGTCCTCCTTGGTCATCTCCCATTAAGTCCACTTTGGCTCAAACAACAATGGATGGTGCAATCTGACACTGATGTTCCTTGAGCTTGAAGTTCACCTTTACTCTCTTTAGATGTTTTTCTGGGCTCTTTTGTTACCATTCGTATTATCAGTCTCTTTGATTTGTCATCAACTTTCCTCCTGTGGCCATGTCCAGGGAGGTTGGCTACAGTCCCATGGATCTTAAATTTCTCAATAATATGTGCAACTGTTGTCACAGGAACATCAAGCTGCTTGGAGATGGTCTTATAGCCTTTACATTTAACATGCTTGTCTATAATTTTCTTTCTAATCTCCTGAGACAACTCTTTCCTTTGCTGGTCCGTGTTGAGTGTGCTACACACCATGTCACCAAACAGCACAGTGACTACCTGTAGCCTCATACATAGGCCCACTGACTGATTACAAAATTGTTGAAACCTGTGATGCCAATTAGTGACACACCTTGGATTAACATGTCCCTTTGGTCACATTATTTTTAGTCTTTTCTAGAGGGACCAAAGTTTTTGTCCAAGCTTGTTTCATGATTTTTTTAAAAAATAATTCTGTTGAATCATGGTTGAAACGCAATTTCTGACCTCTATTGGTTAAATTTCATAGAATTTTTATTTATTATTACTTTTGTCAGATTCAAGTAATTTCTGTGACCATTGTGAATTTTTCTTTCATTAACCGAAGAGAACCAACAGTTTTGTCCACGTCTGTACAGTATATATCAAATAATTTGCATGCTCTGTTATTTGCAGAGTACATACATGTATTATGTAACATTTGGAGCATTGCTTCATATTAGCAACCGAAAAATGTCTCCACTTTAATGCCTTGCAAAGAATGTAAAGGGGGCATGGACTGTTTGTTAATCTGATGATTAATAAGATGACACTGCTTGGACCAAGGCTGTCTTTAAAACGACCTTGCATAACAACCACAGTGATTGTGATTCAGTCATGCCTCAATCCAGTTCCACCTGGCAAAAAACAATAATGAATATTTCTGCTTACTTCAAGTGGGAAAAGGATTGACACATTCCAAGATAAGAGAAAGTCTTTTTAAAGTTTTGGGAATTTGCATTTGGTTTACTTGACTAAATGAACTAAAAACAGTTCAGATTCTGCAGGAAATCAAATTTTGGAACAACCCCTTCTTGTTAACCTGCAGACCTTAAAACATAGCAAAACAGAAGAAGAATTTTTACCTCAGAGTGATAAAAAAATATGTAGTTTTCAGTATTCTTGGTAAGGCCCATCTTATCTCTCTTTGCCTGTCTCCATCTCTTTGCTCATCATCACATTTGATCATTTTGTCCAAGCTTTTAGTCAAACAAAGCCAAAAAAATAGCAGTAGCACAGATATCAGAAGCCTGTTCCCTATAAGATGATCCTACCTTCAGACTTTCTATAAATCCTGGCACCAGTCAACACTAGAACTGGCAACTAGCATATTTCCCCTTGGCAATATACTGTCGCTTTTTTCTGGGAACCCCTCCCTTTGGGACACTGAGAGCAATAAAGCAGGTCTGGAAATTGAATGAATGATATTTAAAAAACACTTTGGATGTATGTGTTACCCATGTTCTGGTATTTACTGAAAGAAAAATAAAAGCACAGAGAGAGGCAATTTTTGATATCACTTTGGTGAGTTAGATCGAAATATGAAATAATGGAGGTGTATGTTTTTAATGTATTAATTTTACGATGATAATGTTCTCTCTCTCTATAAAATAATTGTTTCAATTAAACTTTTTAGCATGAAAACAAAGCACATCTACAATGTATATACCACATTGTGACATGGTTTCTTTCTTCACTGTACTTTAAGCCAGAAAAAAGATGACTCATTAACACTTTCACTTTCAAAAAAGTGTATTTCAGCAGTGCACTCTTGCAACTGAGGGTGTGTGAAAATTTTTAGTTTAGGTTGGTAGGCAGTCTTGAATAACTAGATGACAACTACAACATTTAAGTTTCTTATCCAAGTCTTTGTTTTTACTCGGTTACAGTTGAAGATTATCTGTCAAACCTGTTTGGGTTGTAAGGGTACATACACTCAGGCCACCCAGCACTTAAAGCCTTAACAATGGTTTGTCAGGTTAGTTTAAATGATTAATATTCACTCCAATCTATTATAGCTCTTTACAAAAGAAGTCTTGAGCCACTCCTTATTTCATTATGTTTGAGTTCATTATATTTTGTAATTACATCAAGTAATTCTGAGCAATACTTTAAGTTCTATCCAAATTTCCATTTTTTTTTCTTTATTTTTATACATTGTCTTCTTCTGTTTCCACTAATTTCCATTCCAGTTCCTAAACCTGACTATTCTCATATAAAAACATGTTTTCATTCAAGCATGTCACCTGATTCAAGTTAAACACAAGTATGGTGCAGAAACCTTGTAAAGAATCAATTATAAATAGTCTCTTTAGGCACTTCATTACCTGACTCAGATACATAATTAGTTTTCTTTTTTTTTAAGCTGAATCTTAAGCTTTGTGTGGACCCTCAGTCAGTCTATCTACTGTTCACTGAAGCTTGATCAGGAATTATCAGAAAATAGCCTTTTTCAAGATAACTTAGTTATTATAAGATGTTAAATGTGACTCTGTCTTATAGCCTTAAAATATTCCTTAAAAAGAAATATTCTCCTCCTCAGCTTCGTTGTATCAATTTTAACCTTAAGTAAAATTATGGAAGATCAGAAGGTGTTAACATTGTGTTTCTTGTTTGTTTGCTTTTTAAGTCTGTTGCAGTCAGTTGTGTTGACAGTTGTGATCTTTACAACCCTGACATCCAAGGAATCCACTGATTCTAAATATGTCATTGTTGATGCCTGGGAAAGGTAAAAATATCAGTACAAAGTCAAACTGTTTTTTTTTGTTGTTGTTTTTTTTACCTGAGTGAAATGATTGTCATCATTAACTTTAACGAGTTTCTGATTATAATTATTCTGTTGTCAATAACTGAATCCTAACATCCTGCTGATATCAGCTCAGACTGGGTGCCAGTTCAGGTGCTGCTCACCTCTTTTCTCACAGAAAAAAGAATAAGCTGCTCCTCATTTCATGTTGTCTCCTTCTTTGTTTTCTTTTTTTGGTTGCCCGATTTTCCTTTTGTTGGGGAAAAATATGACTTTTACCTGCCTCCCGTGGCTGTCCAATCAATCATTCTAGGTTAGCGGCAGGATGCATAACTCAGCTGGAACAGCCGGTGTGGAATGAAGCTCTGTGCACCTTTTTAAATAGGTGAGAGGGGCTTCAGAAACCACTACTGTAAATGGAGAATTCAGAGCAAACTGGAGCCTGTATTTCCATGAAACTGCAAAGGAGGCAAATAGTTGCTGTTTTCAAAGAGTACATTCATGTTCCCCATAGGATAAACCTTTTCCATCATGGGTCTGTCCTTTTGCACATTTCTGCTGCCAAAATATCAGCTTTCCACTCACAAATGTGCATTCATAGAGTTTTCCCTGAATTGTACTCCACAAAAGGGTTTTTAAAAAATATATTTGGCCGTTTCCTGAAACACTTCACAGACAGCAAAACATGGGCCCACAAATAATTTTATTCCACAAGCTTAAAACACCCACATGTCTACACCAATATGCAGTCTTTTTCTGTTCGAAGGATCAAACCTTTACTCCGTGTCACAGCTCCACACTCTCTCAGTTTCAGGACAAAAGAGTAAAGCTCCACCTCTTATCTAACTCACCTACCAACAGTCAAAGCTGGAAATACAAGACAAATTCTTCCAATGAAAAGTGAAACAGAGGCTAAGGGAAGACATTAACTTTTCCTATCATATCGCAGATTTTGAAGAACTCTTGAGGAATATTCAGGAAACCCCACCAGGAATACAGTGAGTACTAATGCACCTTATTCTATAACAAGAGCTGCTGTAACAAGTGAATTTCTCCACTGTGAGATAATAAAGTCTAATCTAATCT
>JBAFTA010000004.1:11935890-11951394 GCA_036919975.1 Melanotaenia parkinsoni
ACACAGTAGAGGTGGTACAGATTCCCAGTTCACTATTGCACGTATAAGTTATTGCAACTGTTTGTATGGGTAAAAATTAATAAAGAACTTATTGTGCATGTGTTCTATCAGGCGGACTGCACACCCTGCCTCCCTCCCTCTCCCCCCTCCATGCATGCATACATGCGCCTGCTTTAGAGTTGATTCTGATTTCTGAACATATTTCCTGCAACTACTTGGCCACCTCTTTAATAGCATTAATTGTTTCCCTCTGCAGCTGCTGGACTTCCTCTGAGAACCCAGCTGCTGCAGTGCTGTGTGGAGTCTCTTGCCTCACCCTCTCCAACCGTAGCTGCATCACCATCGACCCAGCTGGAACACCCAGGAACTATAAAGAAATATTTTTTAACACTAAATAAACTGGTACCAATCTTAGTTATATTTGTACACATTTATTATATAAATTAAAACAAAGGATTAAATTGCCGGCATGCGATGTCTTTGGCATGTCTTGCCTTCTGACACGGCGTTGACAGCATCTGCAGCCACACCTCTGCTTTCTGACACTGGTAATGCCCACCGTACCCACCAATGAAAACCTTTCTACATTTTTCAACATGGTCCGTCAGGATCTCAGTCTCGCATTCCGAAAAAAATATGCTTCCCCCCCGAGCCATCATGGAAAGTGTTACGGAAGCTGATCATTGCCGACACCTGAGGCTCGTCACTCATGCAAATACCCGCCCCTGATTCCCTGTTTGGAGTGGCTAGAGCCGTCACACCTTCAACTCCTCTCCTCAGGTTGGCTCACCACTCGACTATCACGCCAGCCACCGTCCACCAGGAAATAAAGGACTGCTGCTGTGGTCATTCTGGAAGGAGAGGCTGTTTGACACAGATAGTTTCTCTCTCAGCTTGGCAGACTTGTGGTGGCTAGTGATTGTATGCTTTCTGTGTCTATTTTGTGGCAACTTGAGTAGCTTTTAGATGAATTAGTGATTCCAGCAGGGTTAAACCTGACTGTGTTTTGTGTTCTAGTTTAAGAAGTAGTTTAAATTTTGGTTTTGATATTGATTGTTCTCAGCTCATTTGGGTGCTCTTTAAGTTATTTTTGTTTTCCGGTTTTGATTGAGCTTTTTGTAATGACTTAGAGTAAAGTTAGAACATGCTGGGCTAGAGTAGACATTTGTTTTGGGTTTATGAATACCTTTTTTTTTAGTTTATTGGAACTGCTGCAGGTTTGTTAGCTAAGTGTCATATGCCAGTTTAGGTTCACCTTTTTCTAGTGTTTTTGTGTTTTGTTTATCTTGCGGCATTTTTATTTAGACCTAACCTTTTGCATTTTCTTTCAGCAGTTTCTCAAACCCCAACACCCGTTGTGTTGCCACTTGAGCCGGTCTTTGTTTTTGTTCAATATAATAAACACCAATTTACTTATTTTTACCATCTGTCCACCATTTATCTGTTACACCCTCTCATACCCCTATCTTGGGTCGTAACAGAAATGATATGATGAATATTTATTACAAGCATTCACCTGACATTTTATAGCCACTATAAGGGTGTTGCAAGGCGCCCCCTCACGTGCGCCAACTTTAGAGTTGATTCAGATTTATAAACCTGGTGAGTTTACAGACTGATACTCCCCCGGCTGCCACCTTCAGATTAGGAGTAGAAACTGCAACACAACACTAAAACAATATACCACCTACACTGGAGTATAAGAGCACTCCAGCATTCAGCATAACCGACCGTACACAGACACCATAGTTGAGATTGCCTGTAATGGGACCAAAATTTAAACCTCAACAAAATGAATGTCTGTAGAAAGCTTGAAGAAAACAGAAATATTATGATTCTCTTCACCTCAGCATCACTCTGCAGCCCACCAGCCAGTCTTTGCACCACCTTTCCTCTTGCCACATGATGCTCATCTACACAAGCTTAGTTTAATTATTCAACAATGTGGGAGGTGAAAGAGACAGTTTGATGCTCACTCTCCTTGTATGAATTCAGAATCCATCTCATCATGAATACACAATGACCTGCCTCAGAGTTTCAAGGATTCTGGGTGGTGAACACACCGCAGTCATCAGCTCTTGTTAATAAATGTATTGATCAGCTGTGCTATGTCACTTTGAAGGTCTTAGAACTCTGCAGGGAATCATGCAAGGTTACTGGCATAAAGAGGAGTTGTTTGCATATGAGTGTACAAGTGTGCTGTTGTACACTTGATTGTTTGGCACACAGTGATTTTCCACATGCAGCCATGAGGATTTTTCTTCCTGCATTTAAACATAAACAAATCTAGATTCTGGTAAAAGAAAAAAAAAATTTGCTGGTACATTCAAGTAGTTTTTACAGCTTTCTGCTCTAGTAAGATTTTAAGTATTGCATATTGGATTTTTAAAACTGGCAATTTCTTAAAGAAAAAAAACACAGACTTCCCATCACTATGATGAATTAAGTAAATCACTACATTTACTACTAACACTACTTAATCACATATACATCCACTGGCTGCATGTTGATTCTACTTTTGAGATACCACCTACTGTAACAGGTTGTCACAAGATAATATTTGTTTTTTTTATATCACAAGATGATCAAGGTGAGCTTAAAAAATGTGTGGTTAAAACCTAATTTAACTAATAATTGTCATAATTGTTTCCTAATTTCCAACAATAAAAGACTTCTTTACACAGTTTTTGAAAAATAATCAATTAGAAAAGATAACAACATAAGTTATTCCATAATCTCAGAGAGAAAAACAATCCTTTTGCTAGTTAACTTGTTATCTTTAAATAATGATCTAAAAGCCACCCTACTGAGTTTTAGCAGATTTTTACACATTCACAGCCCTTAAAGAAAGCTAATTTAGCATTCATCTTGTATCCTGTCTGTTTTCTAAGCTCTCACCGACGAGTTAAAGTCAGTTCAATGTTGACTTCTCTTATGACTTGCTCTGTTAATTTCCTTGATTCTTCTGATCACGTCCTTTTGATGGTTCAAGAATGCCTCAGTGGACTTTCCATCACAAGCATCAACCATGTTCTTGTAAAACAGTTATATTGTGACATAAACAAACTTTTCACCAAAAAGAATCTGGAAGTTTAAGACTGTATGGTAAGTTAGTTGAGGTGTTGTTGAGACAGCTTCCTCTGTCTGTAAATAGCGTTTTCTGATCTCTCTTTGTAACACTAGTGTGCGTTGTGTGTGTGCTGGCTCAATTTCATGTTTTCATGTTCAATGTTCTGATTTTGCATGTAACAAACTTTCTTCAATGCAAAACCTTATTGAAACTATATTTAATGTTGTGTCACTTAAGTTTTATTTGAGGTTAATTTCTTGAATCTTGAATACATACATGCAGCTTCTGTGAAAGTGTATAAAGACTGATTGTGAAATTCACTGTGATACAAGTGGGCGCCAGCTAAAATCTTGCCTAGCACCAAATTGGTCAGCATACAACATATGATGACACTTTCCTGGTTCACTAGTCTCCTGGCTTTCTTTCTCACCCAGCCTGCTTACCAATCATAATTCTAACTGAAAGCTGGGGTATGGCATTTGTCTCTGATAGAGACTATCACACAGGTAGATATCTTCATGGAAGTTGACATGATTACAGCTACACAGCAGCAGTCCATGGTGTATGTCCACGTGTGGCATGGTGCAAGTCATTTAACCATACTGCAATATGACCTGAGATCAGACAACTTCAATAATGGAACAGAAATCATCTTCAGCAATGTTATTGGTAAAATATCTTAAACAAGACAAATATAAAAAAGGAAAAAGAACAAAGCTGAGAAAGAAAGACTTCTAAGAAGAGAGCAGTTGAAGAGATAGAGAAAGAGCCTGTGGGACAATAAACAAAGTGATAAACAAATAACTTAAAAGAAACAGTATAACATGTAATGCATCGGTACAATGATGAGCAAAGGCTGCTTGGTAATATTTGTCTTTGATCCATATCAAAAGGACTGCACACAAACTTCAAACAAAGGACACCAATAAAGTTGCAAAGGAAGCGACTTCTCCAAACTCAAAGGAATACAGAGCATTTTGTTGCACATGATGGGAATCATGTTTATTTTCTCGATAGTATTTTTTTTGTAGCTCCTTTGATGCTTGCATACCAAAAGAAAGAGGAAGACTTTTCTATCCAGATGACATTTTCTAATGAAACAAACAAATAAACAAACCAAGAAAAAAAAAAAAAGATGCTTTGGTTTTAGTTCTTTTGTTTTTTTTTTTGGCCTCAAGTTTTAGGATTCAATGGACATAAAGAACATTTTCAACAAGAACGCTCTTATCCTGCTGCCTTCAGAGGTTTTTCCAAACTTTGCCTCCATGGTACAGTTACTGGAATTTGTGAGCAGAAGCCTCTGTGGCAATTAGATCAGCCACCTGCTCTTTTCAAGTCAGTTTATCTGCACACATCAGTGTAATTAAAGCATCAGATGTCATGGAATTGGAGCGCAGCGACATTTGGCTGTCAAGAAGCCGCTCACTGTGATTTAAATGTCTGACGCAACCCAAGTGACTCATGCAGATAGACACAAGTGAATGGATCTGAATGAAACTGCGTTGATTTAACAAATGCCTTTGAGTCTCTACAAAACACACTTTGACAGAGAGGATGCACAGCCTGTAATCTTCCTGTCAGCTAACATTGTTATAATTACAGAGCATGTGTCCACAGCATTCATTATAATGATCTGAGACAATAATCTCAGCTGACAGTTCGGATCACCAGGATGTATGTGATCCTTTCCACATTGATAACACCGATAATATACGTAACTGTGAAAGAAAAAAAATTTAATCTTTAAAGTTGATAGAAGAGCCAAACCTTTGTCCCGGTGTGCACCTTCAAGCACAGGAAATTAAACCCAAATTGTATCATTACGTCAGCTTTAGGTGTATAGTTATTCATCTTGTATGTTGTTTTAATAACTTAAATCATTTCCTTTTGTAGTTCTGCACTCAAACAAAGACTGTCAAGACAAATCGCTTTGTTCTTGTTAAATGGGTAATGACATGGTCCGGTATTATTCATGAGATTGCTTGACACAATATAAAGATCTGATAAGAACAAGATGCCTTTTTTGTTTATTTGTCCTGATACATTTTACCTTAGAGCTAAAACCTGGTTAACTCTCTTTCTCACATAACTCTAAATAAACTGAACTAAAATTTATTTGAACTGAACAGCTGCAGTGAGTTTGTGAAAACTTCTTCAGATTGCTGGATTTGAAGGACTTGGCCTTTGGTTTTCCTGTTCATTGATCCTCTATTGCTTTAAAAATAAACTGATTTCAGGCTATTTATCTTGTAATTGTAACAGGCAACCAAGGAGGCTAACATGTGGAATTTTATACATGTTAAATTCAATTAAATTCAGTTCACATCAGTGAAAGATCCTCTTCTTCCTCTGCAGGCTGCAAAGGCTCAACAGGGACTCAAGGATACTCTGCAGCTTCTACAGGTGCACCATAGAGAGTATCCTGACTGGCTGCATCACCGCCTGATACAGCAGCTGCACCGCCCTGCACCGTAAGGCTCTATGAAGGGTGGTGTAAGCTGCTCAGCATATCACCATGATGGTCCTGCCACCCATGGAGGACATCTACACCCAGCGGTGTAGGAGGAAGGCCTCCAAAATCATTAAGGACCCCAGTCATCCCATTTACAAACTGTTTTGCCTGCTGACGTCTGGCCGACGGTTCACCAGGCTCAGAGACAGTTTTATACCGCAGCCAATAAGACTTCTAAATGCTGTCAGCAGCAAGACCACCTTTAAATAACACCTTCTTCTTGTTGTATATATTTTACTGTATACCTTTATTAATTTTATTACTCTTGTTCTTTTGTTCTCTTGTTAATTACTTCTACTGTTGTTATTATTCTTTAAGCATTTTTACGGCGAGCCTGGGATTTAAGAATTTCATTATCAATGATTGCTGATGTAAATCGTTGTATAATGATAATAAATAAATTAATTCAGATTCAATTCAATTAGCATAGTTTTAAATAAAGCTTTATTATCATTTATAGATATATCAGAGGAAAAACAAAATGGTGAATAATGAAAGTTAGGAAGCCTCTAAAATAATTAAATGTGATGTTCTAATGAGTTTGGGTTTATTTTTTTATTTTAACTTGATGCTGTTGTTTTAGTCATGCAGCTCTACGCTGAGAAGGCCTCCTGTCAAGCAAACATGGCAGGCGATGACAGTGACTGCTGGAGCTGATGAATAGTTTATTACCTACCTGCTGTTAACAGAAAACATCCATCACACTTTCTCAACACCAGCCACAGCTCACGCAGGTAAGCTCTGTGTATTAATGTAGCCTAACATTTCAGGCTGGATCATTGTTCTCCCATTTTCATTATTCATGTTGTTTTTCTGCTCTCTTACTCTGTTTCTGATGGATGTTGACTCATCTCTGCATTTGTCTAAAATGTTCTGGGTCCTGATTTGTTTTTAGATGTTCAAATTCATGCAGAGTGCAAAACATTAATTTCTTCTGTTAGTGGAATTAGCCAGACAACGAACAACACCATCCTGTTGTTCTGTCATTGTCCTTTTATTAGGAGACCTTTGGAGCAATGGTATTTTTTTTTATGTTTGATTTTGCAGGTTTGCGTGTCAGGTTTTGATCTGAAACGTGAGTGTATTATTTTATTTTATTTCTTTGAAACTTTGCTTCCACCTTTTGGAGGAAGCAGATACAGCACCATTAAATTAGTTTGTGCTTTCAGGTGTGTGATGCAGCAACAGGAATGAATTTATTTATTGTTTTTATTTGTTTTTTCTTATTTATTTAGGAATTTAGTAATACAGGAAATAAATATTAGCTCAGTGCAGAAGAGAAACTAATCCTCTTTCAGTACTAGAAGTTAAAGTAAAACATCTACATATAAAAGCCAAATTCCAAAAAAGTTGGGAAGCAGTGTAAATGCAACGATTTCCAAACCCCATGAACTGAAATTTTGTTTCCAATACAAAGTGAAGAACATATCAGATGCTGAAACTCAGACATTTGACCTTTTTATGAAAAAAAAATATGCTCACTTTTTAATTTGATAGTAGCAAGACATCACAAAAAAATTGTAACAGGATATGTTTACCAATGTGTAGCATCCTCTCTTCTTTTATAAATCATCTGTGAATGTTTCAGAAGTGAGGAGACTAGTTGCTGGAGTTTTGGGAGAGGCATGGTGTCCAATTCTTGTCTGATGCAGGATTCTAGCGGCTCAAACATTCCTGGACCTTCAATGCAGGATATTTTGTTTCATGATGCTCCAAATTTTAGTTGGTGATAGGTCTGGACTGCAGGCAGGCCAGTTCAGCATCCGGACGCTTCTCCTGTGTTTTATGAAATAGTTAAATGTCTTAGTTTTGACATATATGTTGTTTGTATTATACTGGGAATAAAATATGGGTTGATGAGGTCATTGCATTCTGGTTTAAATTACATTTTATTCAACCTCCTGAATAAAATAAAGGTAGGTTGCAACTGTACTTGTTTCATCCATTGCATGTGTCATTTCTTTGTTGTTAATTATTTTATCTGGTCTTCCTTGACAGACAAAAAAAATAAATAAATAAATAAAAAAAAAACAGTATCATGGGATGTTGACATGGAGAACGTCATTTCTGGTTAGAGCTTAAATTATACAATTTTCATGATCAGTTTAATCAAATAACTGTAACAGTTCCTTTTTTAACTATTACAAACACCTTCAGGTGTCTATAATTTTCCTTTTGACACCAGTTATTTCTTTGAAAAATAACCTTCACATTGTTCAAAACAAAACGTTGATAAATGTTACATTATAGCTATTTTAATATTTAATCTTGTGTTACCAAACAATTAAAAAAAAGAAAAGAAAAAAAAAGATTGTGTAAATGGTTGTGTAAGATTTGCATCAAGTTAACAATAAGCAGCATTGTTCTATATTTCCGGTCAGTCATTCAGTGCTGCCTTCAATATAAAAGCTTACTTAATAAACTCAGTCCATGGAACAAACAAAACAAAACAAAAATAAAAACAAACAAAAACAAACTAACAAAAAAACAAATAGGACAGCAAATGTGTAAGTCTGTTTCCTGATGGGAGCCACACAAACACAGAATGTAAGAATTTAAGAGGGGAGACATTATAGAGCATTAACAGGATGTTCATTAATTTTAGGACAGGTCTTAATAATGGCATTTAAGCATGTCTGGTTGTGTAGGCTGATCGAGTTGAACCAGCAGACAAATGAAAAGGTAAGCACACTCTTATTAAAGGAATGATTAAAAGTGGGGAGAATGTCCTTGTTAACTCTGAGTGATCACGGCTTCCAGAGTTGATACTGGCACAAGTGACATTTCCCAAAGATTTTCTCAGTTTTTTTAGGAAAAATCCCCAGAAAACAGTTAGAAGTTGTACAATGCACTCCACTATCTCCACAAGTCGACCCTGGTAGTGGTGTCATCCTTTATTAGCTGGCTCTGCTTACTAAAGAATGTCACAATGAGCTCTTTTATCTTAAGCAGTGTTTCTCAATCCAGGTCCTCAGGACCCCATGCCCTGCATGTTTTAGATGTGTTCCTACTCCAACATATCTGATTCAGAATAATGAACTTCCTCATCGTTTTCTTTGCAAGCAGTTCATGTCATTCAGGTGTGTTAAAATAGGTTTATGTCTAAAACATGCAGGGTAAGTGGGTCCTGAGGACAAGGGTTGAGAAACACTGTTTAAGGACACAATTTATGGAAGGTTCTGTGGCACTGTGTACTGTATTAATTTGTAAATGAGCAACTCAACATCTTTGCATATCTAAATAAACAGTTACATTAAAATAGTGCCAAAGAAATATAGCATACATATTTTTTAGGCTTTGCATATCCCCTGTTCCCAATATTCTTACTCTCTGGTGTGACGGAACCTAGACTGGGTGTTTTTATTGTGGCAGACGTATCCGTATTGAGTAATACCAATAACATCACCAAGTGTTTTTATTTTGAAGCTTTAGCCCGGAAACACTTCAGTGTTACTCTGACGGCACTCCTGACTACACTTTCCTTCAAAGAGAACAGTACCGCAGCGAAGATGGCGGCGCTTCGAGTCTCGGTGCTCGCGGGGAGTGGGAGAGTTCTCCTCAGCACCCCCAAAACCCTCAGAACTCCCAAGGTATATCCATGGACCATTCTAGCATAATCACTGAAAATGTGTATTTTTTATGAATGATGTGGTATAGAAACGCTGCTCCGAAGTGTCCTGCTAGCAAGCTAACCTTAGCGGCGTTGCTTGCTGCGGGATAAGACAAGGTCACTTGTGTCTCCACATATTTCAGGCTGTCCGCAACAACTGTACCTTCAACTTCTCAGATATTTAGTCAGTGTTAACTTGTAGATATCGACACTACGCATGTACCTTTTAACACAATTATTATATTCTACTAACACTTTATATGCATTGCGGTAAAGTATATAGTAGGCTAACCAGTTAGCCAACTTGGTCATAATGTGTCAACCACCTGGTACACGCGTAGCTAAAGAGCTTTTTCCATTAACTGTAGAGACTGAAAAGCAAACATGTATTATGGAGTGGTATAGGTGTATGTACATAATAAAACTCCGACACAGTCTGTGTCTTCGTTTATATTACCTAAGCAGCGGCTACTTCGGTAATTAAGCTATCCCTCTAGCTAACGAGCTAACATTTCAAGGACTGAAAGAACTTCCGGTTAAGAAAAGCCGGTTCTAGTCGTATTTCGATTAACATTTCATCTTTGATTAGTAAACTATATGATTAGTTTGTTCCATTAAGTATCAAAGTTCCATATGTAATAAAGGGTCAAGAGTTATGATCTCGTATTATTAAAAAACTAACTTAGTCGTCTGCTTATAAACGGAGGTTTTCTGTATCGTTTTTTTGTGTGTGTGTTATGGTTTAGCAGAGATTAAGACTGAAAATGATAACTTGACAGGGACTCTGGGACCAGTTCATGAATTCCGGTCGTTTCATTGTCATAATAAATGCCGAGATTGTTTTCCAGCAACTGCTTCTGTCAGTTAGTCTCAAACTAAATTTGAATTAATTTGTAAATGACATCCTGAGTGTTGCACTGTGACACCTTGGAGGTGGAGGATGATGAAGGCAGGATTTAGTGAGATGCAGGGATGCAATCATGTGATACCCCCCCCTTCTCCTGCCTGGTTATAAAAAACACCACCAGTGAAGGGCAGTTTCATAAGTACGATCAGACCACACATCACAGCAATGACAACACCATGATCTAAACTTTCTAATCTGTGTCCTTAGAATAATTTGATTTGAACAATATTTTTGCTTTGTGAATGTTGACTTTTTTTATTTTTATTATTTTTGTTTTTTATCATAGCAATGTAATGAATCTGTATTTATTCAAATAACCTGCTTTTAACATAAGCATTTTGTTTTTGTTAAGATCTGGCTAGGTATTATATGGCTTACTCATTTAAACTTAAATTTCATCACTACTAACTCATCTAGAAAACTGGAAACGGTAGTGTAGTAGCTTAGGTGATGGTGAATTGGGCAGCCGATTTGTTCTGTAGGTTTTAATAAGCAGTTGCACAAATGACCATAAAACAGGACCAATGCATATATGTAGGAAACCAGTAAATTGTTGATATTCTGTCTGCAAGGTCAATCAATTGCTCTCAGCTCTAGTCTGATTTTTATAACAAATGTTATGAGACTGGATCTGCAGAGTAACTACCTTTATGTCTTGTGTATAGGTGTGATCCAGAATAAGTGAATAACCTGTCTTCTGATTGTCTTTTCGTCTTCTTCTTCCCTTTATTGCCTATAGGCCAACATGTCTTTTGCCAGCCTGCCAAGTAAAAAAAAGGTTGCCCTGACGACACTAGGTGTGGTCGCAGCTGGCGGTGCAGGACTCGCCCTGATGCTGCACCAGTCCGTTAAGGCCTCTGACTTAGAGCTCCATCCTCCTCAATATCCCTGGAGCCACGCTGGACCTCTGTCCTCTCTAGACCATGCAAGGTGTGTTGAAGCTACTCAAGCATACACAGAATGTGCAATTATCTTACATAGTCACTTTGAAGCAATGTACTTACATCTTGCTACATCAACAGACTTTTGAGCTACAAAGTCTTCTACACTTACTGTCACAACGTTAGCATTTTTATTTTGCTTAAAAGTAAATTTTGTCTTTCCCATTTTGCTGGGATAGCCTCCAGCTTCCTCGCGACCCTGAATTGGACTAAGCGGTATAGAAAATGGATTCTTTCTCATGACACAGCCTGGGCATAAATACTTAAGGTGTCAAAAAAGAAATTAGAAAAAATTCAAATCGCTGTCTCTTATCAGACATTAACCCAGTTACTCAAAAGCATCCCCAAATTTTGTTCTCATTCATTTTATTTTGTGTTCGATTTGACTCCGAGGTCGGATCTGGGAATTAGTAGCCATCTTTAATGGGTGAAGTTGGAGCTAGTGAGTCTTCCCCAACTTTTTAGGTCAAATATCTGCAACAAGAATGTCAAGGGGCATTCCCACTGTGAAACACACAATAATATCAGAACTATTTTCTTTTAAAATTCTACAGTCTTGTCCAGTTGAAAAAAAAAATAAAAATTTAGAATTTAAGTAAACGGTGTGGCTCAGTAAAAGGGGCGGCGTGGATCAGTGGGTAGAGTTGTCGTCTTGTAGCCTGAGGGTTCGATCCTTGGCTTGTCAAGCTCATGTCGAGGTGTCCCTGAGCAAGGCACCAAACCCCAAGTTGCTCCTGATTGGTCCTGATGAGCACCTTGCATGGCAGCTTCCACCATCAGTGTGTGAATGTGATGGATCATGTAAAGCGCTTTGGGTATCGTTTCAGATACAGTAAAGCGCTGTATAAATACAGACCATTTACCATTTAAACTGAAACTTTTATCAAATGGTGCATAATTATCAACGCACATGCAGTCAGCTTCAGCTTTTTTTTTAAAACCCGGGTTAGCTGCTGCAGAAGTTTCAACTTTTGTGGACTCTGGTTCATATTAGCATGGATGATCTGAGTTATGTTTTGACTTCCTGTTAGTCCAGTGATGCTATTTCATACATGTGAGGGTTGTAGCTCATGTCACCATTCAGCTAAGGAAGTTGCCATGATTGTTTATATCCAGTCACATCATCACAAGCACTAGTCTTATATCTTGAAGAGGTGAACACTTCCTTCTCTGTTGCAATATCTCTAACCATTACAGTTCTGTAGACAAGATGATGATTACCATTTAAAACCAGTTACAAATGGCATTGTGGTTGCTGGTCTGGAACCTGTGTTTAGGTAACCAGATGTGTTTCTTTGAGGTCTGCAAGCTGAGTGCCATCATGTTCATTTATATTTCCACTGTAAGGCCCAAACCTTGGTGACAAATGGCTGCAGAACTGGTTGCTCAGAACAACCACCTAACTGGTTAATTATTGCTGGAGACCAGAGAAACATCTTAATAGTTTTGACTGGCAAAGTTTGCAGTTTGTCATTTTTTATTAAACAACTCTAATAATGGTTATAGCATTTACCAATTAGTTCAACTTCAGCCAGTATCTTTTTTTATTATTATTAAATGCACACATGTGGTTAAAATCTTGTTTGGACTGCTTCAGTCTTTATAGAAGAAAACTACATGTTAACTCAAATGTCTGGTGTTGTCTTTGTCTGTACCTGCAGTGTTCGCCGTGGCTACCAAGTGTATAAGCAGGTGTGTTCAGCCTGCCACAGTATGGAGTACCTGGCGTTCAGAAACCTGGTGGGAGTGTCACATACAGAGGAAGAGGTTAAGACCATAGCTGAGGAGGTGAGGCTGTGTGTGGGGTGATGTGAGTTTGGAAACTGTGCACATCATGCTGTCGACGCCTTTTTCAAAAACCTGGTGGTGTTTAATTTCTAATGTTTTGAGGTTTATGCTAAATTCTGCCACTAGATGGTGACTATTGGCTCTCAGCTATTACATTTACAGGAATTTAAACATTGTTTGGTGTGTTTAGGTTGAGATTGTCGATGGTCCTGATGAGACCGGTGAGATGTTCACCCGACCTGGAAAATTGTCAGACTACTTCCCAAAGCCCTACCCCAACCCTGAGGCAGCCCGTGCCGCCAACAATGGAGCCCTTCCTCCAGACCTCAGCTACATCGTCAACGCCAGGTTATTCAGGAAACATAATCACTGTCATTTAAAATCTCCTGAGATATTGATATTCTTGATATTTACTTGTGTCTCGCTGCTACCTGCAGACACGGAGGAGAGGACTATGTGTTCAGCCTGCTGACAGGTTACTGCGACCCACCTGCAGGAGTCACAATGAGAGAAGGTCTTTATTACAACCCCTACTTCCCTGGTCAGGCTATTGGCATGGCCCCACCCATCTACAATGAGATTTTGGAGTTTGATGATGGTAAGTCAGCTGTGTATAATCTAATGTCATGCTGCTGCAGCGAAGAAAATCTACAACGAGAAATTTTGAAGTTACGGACAAGAAGAATGCTCATGGTTTCTATCTGTTGCCATAGGAACCCCTGCCACTATGAGTCAGGTTGCTAAAGATGTCTGTACTTTCTTGAGATGGGCTGCCGAGCCAGAGCATGACCAACGCAAACGCATGGGATTAAAGGTACAGTTCACCTTGTAGCCTCTTTATAGAATTTTTTCCTTTTACTTTTTCCTTAAAATCATTTTACTTTTCTTTCTTTCTAAGATAATTTTAGAATTTGTCAGTGAAGGTCATAATACACCAATGATAACACATATATACATATATAGACATCGATATTGGCCACTAAACAACAGAAAATGCTACACAGTGTCCCTTTAAAGTGGACCCCCTGGTTACCTGCAGTTCATCTAAATCACAAGCCCACTGGACGATTTTTATCTTGCAATTTTAAGAGGGGAAAAGTTCAAATTCAGACACAGAGACAGGTATTAATCTGTCGTTGTCCTTTCAGCTGTTAATGGGTGCAGGGATCCTCATCCCGCTGCTCTACTACATGAAGAGACACAGGTGGTCTGTGCTGAAGAGCAGGAAGATCGCCTACAGGCCTCCCAAGTAAAGGGAAAGAATCACACCCCAACTTGAGCCTAAAACTGAGAGGGCTGCGTTCAAAGACCCCACAATGCTCACCACAAGACGATTATTTAAACACACATCTCTCACACACACACATGCCTTTTTAAGAGGGGGTACTACGAACTAAGGGTATGTATGCATATACTATGTTAATTTCAATGGAAAATGCCTTTTTTTTTTATTATTGGCATGGTAGAACCTATTGTGTGGCTCATTCTTCTGTATCTAGAATGTTGTGGTGCAAGTTTATTAAAGATTTGTGGTGTTATTGAACGCACTCTTCACGCATTTTGTCGGATCTGCAAGAAAACATGAATGGCAGTTGACATCTGTGTATCTTGTCAGATGCTTTCTGGCAATTGACTGATACGTTTATTGACTAGATATCTTTGTAAGATACTCAATACCCATGCAAATGTTGAGAAATAGTTGGCTTCAAAGTGTGGGTGTATGTAAATTCATCCTTGACTTTCCTCTCCAAAAAACGTGACCTAAACCTCTGTTTTACTGTATAAATAAATTATCTTAAAAGGAAACTCTGTGGCAGTGTTTTTTCAGCTGCAGCAGCATTGATGGCACACAACAGCTGTTTAATTAGCTTAGTTACATAAATATGTATGATGTGGCGAATAAATAAACGTTGACAGCTGTTTGTTAACATCTGATTTAGAAGTTTCTGTTGTGGTTTCTAGTAGGGCTGGGCGATATGAACCAAATTTAATACATCAATATTTTTTACCTGAATCACGGTATACAATATATATATATCTTGATATATATGTTTGTATATATTTATATATATATCCATCCATTTATTTTCTGCCGCGAGTCGGGTCGCCTAAGCAGGGGAAACCAGACTTCCCTCTTCCCTGCGACATTCACCAGCTCATTCGGAAGGATCCCAAGGCGTTCCCAGGCCAGCCGAGAGATGTGGTGATGTAGATGTAGTGTATATATACATTTATATATAATTATATATATATTTATTTATTTAATTTACAGCCTTGAGTGCTAAATGGACTTATATTAAAGTTTAACTCAACCCACTGCCTTTGAAAAGACTCAAAGTGCAAGGTTTGGGGTATGAGGTGTGGGTGGGGGGTTGTTAATACACAGGCAGAAATTGTTGAATAACAGCAGCCACTAGCAAGATGGAAAGTGATACAGATTCACACAGCACCTACGCCACAGCGGCCATTTGACTTTATTTTAAAAAATAACATTTTTAAAATGTATCAAACAAAAAAAAAAACAGGATCAATAGTAAAATATCAAAAACAGAGCTATTCAAAAAGCAGTGGGCAGAAGTAAAAACTTACTAAGCCCACCCCCTCATCGGTTAATCATGTAGTGCTAACTATCTTCCTTTTTACAAATAGATGTGAGATAATATTAATATAAAGGGT
>JBAFTA010000004.1:11951442-11967242 GCA_036919975.1 Melanotaenia parkinsoni
ATAGTGTGTGTGGTATATTTATTCCTTATTTGCAAGTGTTATTACAGTAAAATACAGGAAAAGTGCACTTAGTAACCCTTTCTGAATGTTAAATCTCTGCACCCATGTACCTGTTGTATATCATGTTTTTATACAGCTTTTTAAGTTGCATTATATTTGGACATTGCTTCTGCCTGTGCTAGCCCATTCCATAATTTTACATTTGAGTTTGAGTTTTTAAGTTAGATTTTCCTCTGAGATTGGAACTTATCTTTTCCCAGAAAAGTGAATATTTAAGGGTAGTAAATTATTCTTTGCTTTGTACATTGTCTGTGCTGTTTGAAGCACAGACAACATACGACACGAAGCGCCATGACAGACCAACATCTGGACAGGAAACAATGGCTCCAGAAGGTCTAAGAGTTAAGCAATAACAAGTGCATTAAGAAACAAACTTTAAAATAAATTAAATAAAATAGAAAAAATGTAAGAAATTAAGACACACAAATGTGGTTGTTGCCATGGTTGCTATGTTGCTAGGTCTCATTGCTGGATTCATCCAAACTACTGGAAGTGATTGATTCTTGTAGCCTGACAGCTGACACATGTTCCTTTCTTCATGTTATTGTTGAACCTTGTTTTGATGTCTGTTGTCAAAGGGTATCAGTCTGCTACAAGAATCACCAACTCCTGCCAAACTGTCAAACTCTTTATTGATTTAAGGTTACAGGTGCAATGTTGTTACAAGGCTACAATGTAAAAAGTCTGCTTTCATTTCTTTTGTTGGTGTGGTTGTTTACAAATAACACAAAGACACAAAACCCTGTGATCAACAGTTTTAAAGACAGATTTTACAATCACTTGCATTTGTAAAATAACAAGCATTCTCGAATCATTATTAGGAAGATTAAAAAAGACAATCACTACATATAAAGTCACAAAAACATTTACATAACTGGCAAATGACTGGAGGTCTCTCTGCACCGCGTATTTACTAAGATAAGCAAGCCTGAAGATGGTAGTAGCAAATAAATTGGTACAAATCTCTTGTGGTTTAATGCTTATAGGTTCAATATTAGAAGAAGCAGGAAACACACATAATTTTGTATCAAGCTTGCCAGAGTTTATTGTTTAAATTTAGTCATGGATAAGAACATTAGGCAATTAGATAAACAGTTTGATTGGCTGCTGAATTCATATAAATGCTCTGGTGCAGGATAGTTCATCAACATCTTCTATTGTTTAATCTCTATAAAGCCATTAGGAATCCCTACATTGTTGGCTCACATAATGGTGAAAAGTTTAACATGTAATGCAAGATATTAGTATGTGTTTATTAAAACTGTAGATTAACATGAGCTTTAAACAGCGATAACAGGGAAAATGTTATTAATCAATAAGTCTATTTTAGGCAACACCTTGTCAAAATTATAAAAGAGCTGTTACCTGCCTGACTGGATTTCCTGCTTCATAACTGGGACATAAGTTATTTTTAATAGTAAGTTGGAAGCAAAAGGAGTTTCCAGGCATGTATCCATGCATCCATGTATCCTGGCCTGTGAGTTCAAGCTTTTGGGACAATTACAGTCTTCCTGTAATGTGTATGTTAAAGCTTCTTTCTTCTTTTACACAAGGACAGTAACATGAAACACATTAATAAAATGCCTGTCCAGTGACTAGTTCAGCATGCCTTGTGCTCCACTACAGATGTTTTACAAATTCAGTAGGTTTATCTGGTGTGAGTTCTCTTGCGCCCCCTGGTGTAATCCTGATACATGTAGTACACAAGCAAGTGTACGCAGACGTGTGTTTAAACAGTAATTACATTTTTACCTCAACAATAACTTGTCGGATATGATCTTCAGTGGTCGTGGATTCACTGTGTTAAAGTAAGGAAAAAGTCTCTCAGTAAAGTTATGTGTGAAAGTGTGAATGTGTGTGTTAGTGCCAAGATCAAAGAACAGCAGCTTCCCCCTGTTCCAGTCCAGGTAAACTCTGATCTTGTGGAGCTCCCCAACTTGTGAAAGGGTTGTGGACGGATAAGGAGCGTGCAATGTATTTTCCATTAAAGCATCCTATTCTCCATAAACAAGATGGGTGCTTTCCTTTCCTTTGCACAGACTCCGCAGCGACATCCACAAACCAGTCTGTGCTTTCTCCAACCTCAACATCCCAGCTATGGGTTCCTGAGTTAAAGCCCTCTGAGCCCAGGACAATGTGGAAGAAATCAAACCTCTCTGGGTTGTCGGGAACATTCTGTTTCTGTCCACATTTCACGCTTGTCAGATCTTTAGACAAGATGAGCTCTGAATTTGCAGAGTTTGGATCCAGGATCACAGGAGTGTATGAGACCATATCTTTCATCTTGCTCCAGATGTTGAAGGTCAGGTTACCCAGGTGTTTGGCCATGTCTATCAGGGCCCCTGAGACTGGCTGTGGATCTTCCATCAGGGGACTCCTTCTACAGACGTCTTCAAGGTCAGGAATGACACATCCTCAGCTCCCATCATTTCCTGTGTGGCTCGAATTGTGTCTGAAAGAGCTGCAATCGCTTTACTCAGTGCTTCAGTCTTCACCCTCATCATCTGACTTTTCTTCTTCTCTTCCCCCCTCAGAGCAGCAATCCTGGCCTCCTCTTCCTTTTGGAGAAACTGGTGGAGTTTCTTGAACTGCCCCCTGATGTGCCCCTCTGTGTGTTGAGCCTGGACCTTAATGTGCTCTGCAGTTTCATTGCAGCTTGCTTTAACCTCTTCAAAGACCTTCAGTTTCTCCTGTAAGGGCCTCAGAAGTTCCCCTAAAACTTCATTAACAGGTTTAAATCTGTGTCCACTGTGCGCCTCTGAATGCTGACAAACGAGGCAGACGGGCTCCTGATGATCCAGGCAGAATAGTTTAAATTTCTCAGAGTGGAGATCGCAGAGCATTTCATTTCCTGATGAAATTCTCCTGTTTGGTCTTCGTAAAATCGTCTCACAAACCTTTTTTAGTGTCCAGTTGCAAGGAGGGTCGCTCCTTGATGATCTCCTTTTACATACTGGGCACTCCAGGATTTGTTTCCCTCTCCAACAGTTCTGTAGACAGAATTTACAGTAGCTGTGGTTGCATGACAAGACAACAGGAACCCTGAAGATGTCACAACAGATAGTACAGCAGATATCCTCATCCAATCTCAATGACATTTTCTTTTAATCAGTGAAGCAAAGAACACAGACCCGGCAGCTAGTATGTCTCTCCAGGTTTCACCCTCATACTTGAATGATATTTTATGTAAAAACTTACATTCTGTGGATGATATTGGAGGAGACTGAAGTGGTGTTCCCTCTCTGAGTTCATGTGATTAAATTCAGCTGATGGATCTGAACTGGTTGTTTTTGTGTACACCTTTACAAGGAAGACGGTCATGTGGCTACTGGCATTGCTGAGTCATGTCAGAGTGGAGTTTTTATCAAACCACATCTGTGCCTTGTCCAGGAATGATGCCAAATTTCTGTTTCAACTCCTTTGATCTCTTCTGGAATTATAAATTGTCTTTTACATGTTTTCACAGCTGTAACATAGAGCTGGAAAAAAGCTAATTCTCTTTTTATTGTATGACATCGCTACTTTACAAGAATGTAGTTGCCTCATGTAAACACTTGGGGTTAATAACTGTTATTGGGTTATATCCCTATCTTTAATCAAGAGCATAATTGTTTGATTTGAAAGCAACATTTCTTGTTTTCATTATCAAATATCATATTGCTCTCTCTCTTAAAACTCTACTCTCACACTGAAAAAGTCCCTTCTTGCTCTCAAATATATCGTTCTTCCTTTCAAAACTCTGCTGCTCTTCTCAAGTTTAGTGTGGCGGGTTCAAATCTCCTGCGCTCACTCTTGGTCTCTTTCCCTCACACTCATTCTCGCATTCTCTGCTTTCTCAAAACTTCTGCTCTTGGATATTTTTTCTCTCTCTTGGGTTACTGAATGAGCTGTCTGCCAAACGTCGTCCAACCAATTTAATACCAGATAAATGCTGACCAAGCAAATCATCACTGCCTGTTTCAGGGTGCACTTGTTTTGTCTTTTGACCTTTAACAAAGTGTTAATATATATATATATATATATATATATATATATATATATATATAGTACACATATTAATGTTGTTCATTACCATGTTATATGTCTGGACTATTGCAGTGCATAAAGTATCCACCAGGGGGCAGACAAGTATCAGATTGTATGCAAATGGTTTTGATAAAAGTTTTTACTTTAAGCTAAAGCAATAGGTCTCAGAAGGTGTATGTATCAATTATGATACACACTGCATCAAAGAGTTAAAATTAATTTCTAACTTCTAGCCAATGAAAGCAATGTTTTTTTTTTAAAAAAAAAAAAGAAATATCAATTTATTTCATGTTCATGTTTTCAATGTACAAAGTTATTAAAAAATGGCTTCCATTTTTTTATAACTGCTTGTTCCAATGCAGGGTCACAAGGGGGGCTGGACTGGAGCCTATCCCAGTGGTGGCCAGGTGAGAGTCAGGGTACACCTTGAAAGGGCACCAGTCAATCGCAGGGCCAACACAGAGAGATAGACAACCACCCACTCCCAGGCAGGATTCCAGAGTGACCAATTAACCCAACACACTTTGGTACTGTGGGAGGAACATACATGGGGAAAACTTGCACACTCCACACAGAAAGGTCTGGCTCAAACCCCTCCCAACCAGCTGAAGCTTCTTGCTGTGAGGCAATGCTGCTAACCACCGCACCATATACCGCCCTATTTCAAAATGCTTTATTCTTAAAAAAAAGTGCCTTTGCATAATTTCTCACAGTACCAGGAAACTAGATTAAATCTCTGATGGCTAATAGCTAAAGGCAAAGAATGATACAGGTAAAGTATGCCATGCATACCTCCTACATGATTAACTTATAAATGATTATGTGTGGGATTTATATGAAAATAATGTGATACTTGAGGCTGTTCAGGTTTTTTCTTTTTTGTGCTCATCAAAGGAAATCTATTTTTTTTATCATAGTGTTGCAAGTTGACATCATTGGTCAGGGGTGATGCACACTGGTTACTATGGTATAATTCAACGGGGCGGAAGCTGAAAGGGTTGCATTTGACACATCAAAAACTTTGTTCCTCTATCATACTGAGATGACTGAATCCCTCACAACATGCTGTCATGAACAAGCAAAGCAAAATTTTTAGGACGTTTGAAGAGCTAGAAACATTCAGATTTGTTTCCAAATGATAAAATTTATGGTAAAATGCAAATATAACCATAGTCCCACAGAAATGTGATTGCTGGTTCAACACAGAGAGGCCACTAGTGAGTATCCCTTCCCAGCTGCTGTCAAAGAGCAGGAGAGTCATGACATCCTGCTACTGTAAGAAACATACTGTAAGAGCAAAAACAATGCAAACATTACAAACATAACAGATTTCACTTTGGATGGAGAAACTCCAACTTCTGGTTGATGTTCATTTTCCTGAGACATGACAGTAAGGAAGCTTTCAGGAGGCCTGTGGGTGTAAAACATTTTTCCAATCATAGCATTAATTACACTTTTAGCATTTCTCAGAAAAGTCCAACTCCATTTACTGTCATGGAGTTGCCATGGTTGCACTCCTGCTATGTGTTCATTGCTGAATGAAGGTTAAAATGACCTGATTTGAAAAATGACTTGTGCCAGAGTTTGATTTGCAGCATATCATCCAGTCTCTGCATCAGTAATAAAAAACAAGGTAGGTAGACGTGCGTCTTATGGATTTAAAAAAAAACAAAAAAACCTTGTGATCCAGACAAAATGGGGAATGTGTGGAAAAGGAAAAGAAAATTAGCTCAGTCCATGTAGTCTGCAATTGCTTGGATAGGGAAGTGATGACCACCTGGCTGCTCACCCTGCTCATCGCTCAGGCTGGGAGGTATGCTTTGCCTTCCCTTCCTTCTTAAACACTGGTGTATGTGTGCTATTCTTGGTCTGGGCCTGTGAGCTAGCTCACATGTTTTCCATGTTATCTAGTTCATATTTTACATGCCATATATCAAACATACTCATCTAACCTCCGTGCTCTTTTTAAGCTGCACTGTCTCATACTTACTGCCATCCTACAAATAAAGCCATTCAAGAGGCTTAGAGAGAATACCTGTTAAACTTAAAATAGATTATATTTATTGACTGTGGATTGATCAGTTTGGCTCCAGCTCCCTGTGGGCCTTCACTGGAACAAACAGAAAATAGATAAATAGTCAGTGAAGTTGTGATGAGCGCACCTACAGCCACACATCTCGGTTTTCCCCATGCACAAAGATCATTTTTCTTTAAATTTATTTAGCATATTTGACATGCAAAAGTTTTATTTGTAAGTGCACACATTTAGTTATATTTGTAATTTCACCTGTGTTAACTTTTTTCTTATTTGTTGTTAACATCTTTTTCTTGTTTTAACAGTGCTGGCGAAGACACATGAGAAGTGGGGTAAGCAGTAAGCAAGATCAGTGCTTTGACAGCCACATCATGTACAAGAACTGCCTGGACCAAATAACCCCATCAAAAAGGAGATCATTACTTAATTTTCTTTAAATACAAGCTATTTTCTTTCATTTTTACCTGTTTATTTACTTGTTTAATTAGCAAAATGAAACCCGTTTTTTTAAAACTGCCACTTGTGTTCTTACTCAGTCCTTACACAGAATATCTTATAAACATGTTTATTTTTTTATTTATTTATTTTTCTCCTAAATATTAGATTTTGTACCATTTATTATTTAACTAAATGGTTGCCTACTGGGATTTTAATAATCAAATTCTGTAGACTTATTGGATCTGTCTTTATATATGCTTTTATTGAGATAGCTGAACCTTAATAATAATAATAATAATAATAATAATAAAAAGAAGAAGAAGAAGAAGAAGAAGAAGAAGAAGAAGAATTTGATACCACACACAGATTCTATCATTCAGCTGCTTTAATCTTTTAGTTCATGTTCAACAGGCTTCTCCACTTCAGTCCACTGATTCCCTTGAAATGAACTCTTCTTTCCATCCATAACAAAACCTGATAAGCAGCAGGAAAGGTGAGGCGAGAATCTCCAACACCCGCTTTTACGTTACAGTAGTTTATTTATTTATGTTATTAAGTTTTCTATGACATTCTATTAGATCTTTATTTATTGAGGTGCCTATTGCAAGCAATTCATTTTCTCCAAATCTTCGACCAATAAAATAGAAAAAAATGAAACGCAAGTAAGTGTAAACAGACGTTTCTTTTGGTTTTATTTTCTCCCTTTCTTTTGAAATGTGGCGCAATCTTTTCAGTAAGCCGAGCGTTTTCACCGGAAATATTCTTGCACAAGAAACCAGCTGCCAGCCTGCCACATTTAAGCTTTACCTGTTTATTCCCAACATTAAAGAGATCGCGGCTGAACTATTTGACGAAAATGGAGCTGAAGCGGTAAAGTCCGGCTTTGTTACTACTTTTTCAGCATTAAATGAAAGAAAAATATTAATCTGATTTGATTTTTTTTTTCAAGGTCCCCTCGTCGCTGGATGACTTTAATGATGCTTTTTATTCTGGGGAACGTCGCAACTTCATCCGGTAACCTACGTTAGAAACTTTGCTTGTAATTAAAGTTTTTGTTAGACTGAAGAGTTATCCTAATCCACTTCTCTTATAATATCTGTTTTACGCAGCATCTGAGGATACATTGGACTTGCAGCTGGACTGTTACAATGACTGTGAGAGGATGTTTTGTCGTTTCCAGCCACAGAAGCAAAGCTGCAACGACTACAATCTGACTCTGAGTAACTGTTTAGCTTATGAAAAGTGAGTTTAAGTGCATCGCAGAACACACTTCTTGTAAAATGTAGACCGCAAAAGGTAATTTTAATCACAGCCAACATAAAGCGTAAGACTTACGATCATGATCAGGGGCGAGTCTTGACAATTTCTGATTTGGGGGCAGTGGCACAGACAGGAAAAACTTTGGCATAACAGCCCTTAAAAACGTGCAGATTTCTGGAAATAATTAACAGATCTTTTAAACTAGGGTCGTAATCTAACATAAAATGTAAAACAAAATTGTTAATGCATCAGTCAAAAAGATTATTTAAACAACAGTTTGCTTGGTGATCCTGCACTTTATGGTTTTAATCACTGCTTTTAATTCTTTGATGGTAAAAACTTGCTTTGAGCCAAATTACATGTTTTGTCAGTATTTCTTTAGCATTATTGGCCGTTTATCCTTGCACCGTTGTCAAAGCTGGTTTAATATTTCATTTTCATAAAATGTAAACATTTTAGACAGACAAATATTGTCACCCAGGAGGTTTTGAAGTGATGCTATTCAAATGCTGCATTGCAGCCGGTAGTATTTAAATAGAACATCATAAGAACATAAATGAAAGGTAAAGTACATGCTACATTCATTTACAGTTGGGCATCTAAGATTTACCCAGGTAAAGATCAGTTTGTTAAGCTTTTATTTCCTACACTTACCCAGATTGGCACCTGGGGAGACCAGTCGGATTCTGGGGTGCTCACATGTCCCCCAAGGCCATTGCTTTGGTCTTGCCCTTGATCATGATCCAGTGTAAGGAAATGTAACTGTCTCTCTCTCTCTCTCTCTCTCTCTCTCTCTCTCTCTCTCTCTCTCTCTCTCTCAGGGAGAAGAATTGTGTTTTACAGTGGTACGATACTGGGCTGTGTTGTTGCTCTGCTGGAATTGAGTTTGTCTTTGGGGAGAGTTATAACGTAACAGTTAGGAAAAGAGGCAAAATCATGGAAGTGAAAGAAATCGACCTCGTAAGCAGCTGTAAGTTGACTTCTGTTCAAGTCTGCAGTCTTTTATAAACAAACTAAACTAAGTTTAATTGATGTTAACTTTCTTTTTTTCTGTTTCTGCTATCCAGTGAAGCCCAAAATTCCAACAATCACCTCAGTGAATGAATCCAATGGGAATTTTGATGTAAGGTGGAGGACGAACATGGACAACTGTCCAATTCCTGGATACTCTGCTGATGTAACTTACTGGAGAAAAGGAGACAAACAGGTAGATGAAATGCCACTAGCTGTGTATGATCATTTAGGGAATGGAAGCACAGGGATTGTTATTACAGCGTGACAAAGAATTAAAACCACCATTCCTCCTTTTAAGGTAACACATCATAATTTTAACAAAGACTATGTAAACATTGCTTACTACCAAATACCTGCTCAAGACCTGGAGCCAAGCACAACATATGTGGTCAGTTTGAGAAGCTTTCAAGATCTGAGTGGCAGGTTCAGTGACAGTAGTGAAGAGTGGGAATTTACAGTTGGTAAGTGTTGAATTGTTTTAATTGATCACATATCACATTTCAGACAATATGTAGCACATTTCTGTTTTGTGGCCATGAAAGAGCTCCTTTTTGCGTAGTTGTTTCCAAATTATTTAAAGAAGTCATGATGCAGCATGTGTTTCCTCCCCTAGCGTTTCACAGAAAACAGATTTCATCATACAAAGTATGTTTTTATTATTTTCTGTGTAAACGAAGGCTTCACATACAAAATAAGGCTACTTTGGATACAAATGAATTGTTAAAATAGAAATGCCTTTTTTTTCAAATAAATAACACAAGAAACAATTTCACTCCACCACAATAAAGCTAAAAGTCACACACACACACACAATTTCAGCTTTAGTTAAAAAATAAATAAAATCCCCAAAGAGCTTGTTAGCTGCCTATTTATCTGTCATCTGTTAAATTAGAAATAAAACAGCCACCTTCTTACTCCACAGCTGCCAGACCTCAGTCTCCGCTCATTCTTGCTACTATCATCGTCAGTATTGCTGCTGTCATCGTCACTACTGCTGCATTTGGTTGTTATGTGAAGTAGGTATAAAGCACTTGCACATTATTATTTCCTATTTCGGAGTTAATAAAAAGCCCATTCTTTTGTATGTCAAAGTGCTCCTGTTGATTTATTTGTGTTCTGACTTCAGGTTGAAAGCTAAATGGAAGAATAGCATTGCAACGTGTCCAGTGCCAGTTATTTTGGAAATGGGCTTTGGTAAACAAGAGGTGAGATACCAGCAGCTTAAACTCTGTAGCTTTACTAAAACTATGTGGCATATGTAAGCATTCTTTGCATTATGGGGTTCTCTTTGGCATCAATTTAAAAGATTCTGAAATAATTTGTACGGTAAAAATTTGTATTTGTCGTCTACGTGACAGTAACAGCAAAGAAGAAACCCTACTTTTAGAAAATGTGAAACGGAGGTGCTCATCGGTGAAGTAGAAAAAATAGATATAGAAAAGAAATTTGGTTTTATATTGGTGGTGTCAGTTGTGAAATAACAAAAGGGTCTAATTTTCTCTGAGGTTTGCACAAAGGACCCTACAGAAGTAAAAATGAAATGTTCAGAATAAAGAGATATAAAAAGTGCATCGTGACATATTTGCCTTAATGTGAGTTCAGCAGAGCACCATAAAAAATATCACTAGCGGTAGAGTTGTATTGACTCAATGTTTATTTCATCCTAAACAGCAGTTGTCATTCCTGAGAAAATGACACAGCTTCACTGCAAGAGTAGCACTAAAAGTCAGACAGGAAGGACTTTATTTAAAGCCAACATGTCACAGTTTCAACTTATGCCTTACTTTGACATTTCCAGTAATTGTACTTTCTAATAATTGTAAACATGGCAGTTTGTCCTGTTTTTTAAATGCACCACTCATGGAAGATTTCTTTAAAAAGTTACAAATATTTGAAAGGTGCACAAACAACAGGGAAACACCTGGATCATCGATTACTGTGACCCATTATTTGTGAGGTCAAGACTTGTGACCATAATTGTAGCTTAAAGTGGCACCTGTCCCAACTTTTATTTGCTCTCAATAAACTACTCTGTTTACACATTTTCTTCCTAAAGTCACATTAGCAACATCCTTCAACAATGTCAGAGCAGTCATCCTCACACACAGCCATGCTGTTCTACTGCAGCTATTCACAGCAACTCAAGTCTATTTAGCTTCAGTTATACAGCCCTTTTTTAGCAGTTGAAGTACGACCCAAAGGGCTTTAGAGAACACCAACAACAGCATTTAAATCAATGAAAAAGAATTAAAGAATTCAAAAATATAACATTGGATATATTGGATTAAAATCAAATGGATCCAAAAGCTTATCAAGATCAGCTCAGCTCATTAATTGGAATCAGGTGTGTTGGAGCAGGAAAACGTCTAAAACCTGCAGGACTGTGGCCCTTGAGGACCAGAGTTCCTCACCACTCTAAGCAATGCAACCAAACACCTTAATAAAGACCAGTTTTTATGAAGAAAAAGTTGGATTTGGAGACCAGTCTTTACTTAAGCTTTTTATCTAGTGATTCTTTTTAAGATACTAAATGTTTTCACCCTTCTCGTTGCAGCTTTTAATACCAACAGAAGTCAGCGCCTGCCTCTTCACCATTGATCCTGTGGTTCAAAAAGACAGTCCAACAGGGTTAGTACAGCTGCACTGGTGCGTCATTAACTAAAGATATTTATTTCTAATGATGCTGTCATTATCATATTTTCTATTTGAGGATTAAATGCTGTTCACTGTTCATGTTTCTCTGTTTTCAGCTTGGAGACGTCATCGACGGACCCCAACAGCAAGAGTCAGCAGCAAAGCAGTGGAGTCTGCGTTCGCTCATTCTCTTTCAGTTCTGTTGACGTGGAGGCTGAAATCCAGAAAGCCCTCAGGGAAAAGTTAGGCCACCTTTTGCCACCATCTTCAGTGACCATCAGTCAGCCCACAGGACCAAACACAGACAGTCGATTTCCTTTTGACGTTTCAACTAATGACTCACACAGTTCTCCTGAATGCATCTGCTTTGACAATCTGACGTATTCCTCTCTTGTTGGATCAAAACAGAGCACTTTTCAGGCTCAGAAAGTAACGGTTGACTCTGCATACCACTGCAATGAGAGTAACCCTTGGGACCGGCATGCTCCAACTTATCAGGTTTCTACAGAACAAGTTATTGTACCAAAAGTGGCTTCATCTCTTGTGACGACAGACTTGTCATATCAGATGGCTAGCGTAAACTCAGGAACATTTTCACTTGTACACGACTCCAGCTTGTCTTCCGTCTCTTGTGACATTAACACAACAACATCTTGTGATCTTGTGCCCACTGCTGAAGCTGCTGGTGAGAGCTCTGATTCTGGTGTGATGAAGCTTAATGATAAAAAAGAAGATGCCGCCTTCTGTTACAGAGAGCCTTGCTTCGAACCATAAGCCTGCAGGACCACTCGTCTGTGTCCGTCTGTGCCACTGATCACAGACAGTGGCTATCACAGTGTGTAGTTTAATGACCATGATGTAGGTTTTAAGACAAATTTTTAAACTGATAAATGACTGATGTTTCAAGTTATCTTTATAGCTGATGGTTATTTTTATGTTAAATCTGTAAATAAATAAAGTTTACTTTTGCTCAGACCAGGGGCGTTGCTAGGCATAAAGCTCTACCAGGCCCCCTACCACATATCCGCCCCCCCCCACACATACGCACATACACAGAGCTCTGTGCCACTGCCACACTCCTATGGAAGTACTAACTGAGATATAAAACTGACTGTTTTTGTGACACGTTAGGAGACCTCAAACTGCACTGTGCGCCCACTTGACATATATATATATATATATATATATATATATATATGTAGATGTGTATGTATATATTATGTATATGGCAGTCAGAGCAGAAGCGTTACATCAGGTGAGGTTTGGCCATAGCTCGTCTTTTCTGACAAATTTCCTGCTCATTTTTCTCTCTACAGAAAGAGGACTACTTCACATGATGCAAATGTAGGAACATCAGTGTTGGCCAACACCAATGAGGATGTGACAACCATCCATATATTTATTTATTTATTTTTTTTTTTGGTTAACATTTAAGCTAAGCAAATGCTGTCCTCTAGCAAAGAAAAAAAAACTATTCTAATGGTAGGGCTTCCTTTAAGTGTTTAATTATAAACACATTGTGTAGAAGACTTAGAAGAGGAACAGAAACTTTGAAAAGTTACCTTTTTATATGAAAAACACTTAAAGTCCTCTCCCTTCAATGTCAAGTGTCAAACTACTAAAAATTAGCATGTAGAAAATCTAGCGCCCTCTAGGGGTCGAGATCTACCAGTCCTGTTTTCCTTTTGATGATAAACAGTTATATTTTAGTCTCTCTCTGTATGTCTGATCTCACAGAAATACGTGACAAACTTTGAGCTGCTCGTTTGGTTATTTTACAGCCCTCTTGTATAGACGCAATCTGGACATCCTGGCTGGCGGTTGGAAATCGTCTTAGCAATGTGTTCAAGTACTATGTTATTGGTGGTACAAGGAGAACCAGTGGGAGACCTCTCAAGTTAGTTTGGCATAGAGGAGCTGTAAAAATCAATGACAGATTATTGCTCCTTAAGGTACTTGTAGCTGTATCTTTTCATTTTAGAAAACAGCCTATAAAGCTGTTTCTTCTTACTTCCAATCTTGAGCTTAAAAGAAACTTTTCCTCCAGTTGTAATTAACCAGTCACACTGAGGCTAAGTTTAAGTGGACTTCCCTGTATGCACTCATCACATCCATCCCACCTTTCATTGTAGGATAAATAAACAAGCGTGCTGTTGGTTTAAAGCTGCCGTAGGCCTTCATTAAGAGTTAATCTAGTTCTGAAAAGGTTTTCCTCCCTGCTGCTTTAAACTGCATTCAGAGATGATGAGCTTCATTTGCATCACAACACATACAGATTAGGCTAATAGCATTAGTGAATCTCCCTGGATCATTATTATTGCCTTCATTATCATCATTATTATTATTAGTTTAAGCTCAGGAGCAGACGTGTGACAGAGGGGTGAATGGAGTTTGAGGGAAAACTAAACTGATTTTCTACTTTGGTAATTTAGAAGAAAAGGTGGCAGTTTTGCTTTGTATTGGTGTCATGGTAGCAGTTTTTAAAAATGGCCTTTTTTCCTAATCTGATCAGCTGGGGGGTACACATGCATTACAGTGAACTGCTTTTTATGTATTTATTTAACTGTTTTTCATTGATAATGAAGGTTTTTGATTGGTTGCTGTGAAACTAGAAATCCAAACAACATCTTTAGGTAGCACCCCCAGTTAGCAGTGATTAGCTGATGTATGGAATCTCATTCACATGGAAAAAGACTTTGTTCTAATTGGTGGCCATTGTAAATCCCCCGCTTCCATTTAAACCAGCAATCAGCAGCGTGTCGTCCTGCTGGTTTGCATGAGCCTCAACCCAAAAACAACCATTCTTCTCACCAGTTTACGTTGGATCACTGAGCTGAGTGAAGAACCAACAGTTCCAATGAGATTATCACTGAAAGCAGTTTGAGTTGAGGAATTATTTTTCTCATACTGAGGTCGGAGTAACTTCTGTTTAGGTTGCTGCCAGTACTTTTGTTCACTCTGAGGGCCTTCTGCCAGTGCTGCTTCATGACCAGTCATTATGGAATCTTCTCTGACTCCAGCGACAGCAGAAACCAGGCCGACATTCTCTATCGATTGGATTCTGGGTTTGGATCAGAACAAACGTGGAGGCTGCCTGAAACTCCACCGACCCTGGGCAGGTGAGGAGTACAAATTACAAATCTTAACACTTTTGAGGACCAACGAGTGCTCTGTTTCTTCCTCACCAGATTTCAGCAATTAATTTATAAAATTCTGTTCTACAAATGTCTGAAATGAGCTGGAATGAGGTTAGGGCACAAATTAATGCATCATTTACTGTTTTTTACAAAAGAAATTATCTGTTGCAGACATTCCTGCAAGAGACACAGATCAGCAGAATATGATGAACACATGTTTTAAAGCTTGCTTTTGAAAATGCATCATTTGGATTTTTGGCTCTCAGATCAGTGTTAAATGTCATACTTATCCAGTTTTCCTGATGAAAATGTATTTGTTTTGTATTGATTTTTGCTGCTCCCATAAATATTTTTATTACAGGATGCTTCAGATTTAGCAGAAAAAAACAAATGCTCCAAACTAAGCTTTACACATTACATCATTACATCATTATTGTTCATATTACTCATAAAACAAGCTGCTAGGATTGTTTATGCTAATGTAATTTGCAACAAATATTGTAACCCTGAAACTGCTAAATTATTTAATTGAGGCTCAGTCAAATCAGTTTATGATACATTCTTTTTCAGTATTTATTTTTACTTGTATTATTTGATAGAAATGTACATTTTTTTGTCTTACTCTTGCCAAAATGACCTAGTCTCCTTCATTCTGGACTATAGTTACAAAGGTGTTACTAATTTATTTTAGGGATATTTTTCAGGAGGAACCTTTAATGATAAGGATGCTCTCGGCTACAATATATTAAGACTAAGATTGAAGTAAATATTTTTAAAGTGCAAATATCTCATGGCTGGATTGAAAATAAATATTAAATATCCTTTTCTTTAAATTGCTGATTTTTGTATGTTTTTGTATTTTTATCAGCTCATGTTAATTCATCTTTGAGCTCATTTGGTGTGAACTAGTCATCATTTCATTCAAAGTATAGAAAAAACAAATGGTTATATTTTGAGTAAACTGTGTGACATTCTTCTCTTTTATTTTCTTTCACATCACTCCAGAATATGGAGCAGAAAAGGAAAACAGAGGAAACTCTCTCTGCTCTAAACAACAACTCGGTCATCATCAGCAACAACAACAGCATCAGGCTCAGCAACACACCTTACCCAGGCCCGCATCAAACTGGTACATTGGTCGCAGACCCCGCACCGCCTTCACCCACAGTCAGGTAATCAATCAATACATCAATATA
>JBAFTA010000004.1:12006687-12021253 GCA_036919975.1 Melanotaenia parkinsoni
TCTTTCTTTCTTTCTTTCTTTCTTTCTTTCTTTCTTTCTTTCTTTCTTTCTTTCTTTCTTTCTTTCTTTCTTTTGTCCCTGCCATAAACTAGGTCTGACATCAGTCAGTTTCCTGCTGCCACCCATTCACATAATCCTTCCCTCACATGAAGCCAGGGAGTAAAATCCACAGGAACAAAGTGATCTGCAGAATAAAAATACTAATATAAAATAGTGTCAAGTCATGAAATAGAGACTGAATAACTTTAGCCGGTTAATGGGTTCAACTGCATGTGCTAAAAATGTGTGAGATATCTTTTAACATGGCCATCCCCTTTAAATCCCTCCAGCTGTGTAACTATGTGGGGTTTTTTCCGCTCACCACACACTACTCCACGTGCCGTGTGGACGCCACGTCAGCTGTGTCAGCCTAGCTCTGTGCACTGTGTGTCTCCGTGTGTTTAAAGGAGCCTGTGTAGAACTGACTCCAGCTGCAGGGTGCGTGCACAGTCCATGTTTCATCATCAGACCCTGAATTTGGGTTTCAGATGTGAGTTAAATGTTTAGGTAAAAACGGCACCTAAACTCAATCAGCACATGAGCTCAAAGAGGCACTTTATCTTTGGTCCATGAGTAGTTGTTTTAGTTTACAGCCTTTTGGGTTTTTCAGCTATTAATACCAGAGGAATCAAATTATAATTAAAAACATTCAGCGGCATGGACAATGCACTCCGTCAAAACTGAACTGTCCTAGAAACAAATCCATGATCTTTTAATTGCTATATGATAACCATTAGAGTTATTTATATAAGCAGGCTGTGGCATATCTACTGCTGTTAGCCACCAGAATGAAAAAGAAAGATTGTGGAAATTCAACCGATAAGGAGCCTTCAATGATGACTACATGTAGGTCAAATGATGATTGTTTGAAAGTGAGGAATCGCAACAGAGTTGAACAGGAAATGGCTGCATTAGACAATCTTAAAACATTATAACATCTAAGTTTCACATGATAACAAAGCATTTTTATGTCCTCTGTGACTTCCATATGTTTGTAGTGGGACAAAAGGACCAGCAACACAATCAATGTAAACACGAATAACTTAGATTTTCCATGTATTGATAGCATTCGCCCTAAGTGGAGTCAGAAAACACTGGGCCACATAATATCTTCTTACCAATTTTTTTAAAAAAATTGTTCTTAAGATTAACTTAAGTTTTTTACAATAACCCACAGTTAGATTCACAAGCATATTCAAAGACCACAATAATATTTTTTCTCTTTGATTGGTGAATATCACTGGCCCTACTTTAGATAGGTAAATTGTTGAAAATGCCCATAAGTCATGAGACTTATGGGGTGTGTACAGAGATGAAAAGAAGCCATACTGAGACGAGGAAAAATAAATAATAAGAATAAAAATCTGCACTAAAACCTGATTTTTAAAGTGGTACCCTTATATAAAATCATAAAAAAACACAGTGTGGGTGACAACAGCTGGGCTGGACCAGAGCAGCATAACTGATCAGGCCTTAGTCTTTCCTGTCTGTTACCCAGATTTGTGTTCACACTGCATGTCATGGCTTATTTTGATGGTGTGCTAGTGGCAGTCAGTCTGGGGTTGGTATAACCTGGGGGGAAGTAGGGACTGGTTGGCATGCCTAGAGCCCCACCATGCCATCCTTTATCTTCAAGAGGGCCGGCAGTGGATTCAGTCGGCCTACAAGGGACTTGTGGGAATAAATATTAGCGCTACAAACATATATTGATTAATAAGTAATAATCACATTTTTCATAGATATTATTCATGTCATTACATTTATCAATGTGGTGATGATGATAGTGATTATTATTATTATTTGTAGTAGTAGAAGCAGCAGTAGTATAGTAGTAGTAATAGGAGTAGTAGTAGTAGTTGTAGTAGTAGTGTTATTGTTATTCTTAGTGTTATTATTGGTAGAAGTAATGGGGGTGGCAGTGGTGATGGTATTATTAATATTATTATTATTATTGTCATAATTATCATTTCTTTTTTCTTTTTTTTACTTTCGTTTCTTTGTTATTGCGGCTGTTGTGATTATCACCGGTTATTTTATTGCTATCAGTATGATTTTTTATGCATACATATCTTTAACACAGTAATGTTGCTCCATATAACACTCGAGATTTGCCAGATCATGTTTTGAACTGATTTTTATTTTCTTTTTTTTCTAATTCTTTTTTTTTTTTATTGTTACTGTTGTTTTGCACTATTTCATCTACATACCTGAACTGTAGATACTGCCACAATTTGCATCAATAAAAAAAGGCAAGCATAAGCAAACGTTAGATTCAAAAGCAATAAAAAGGTAAAGGTAAAAGGCACAAAAGCAGCGTTATGTCTAAATGAGTAATTAATAACTCCTGAACTTGGACAGCAGCCTGCAGTCTGGTCCCATGAGTGCATCAGGACACGCACTTGCAATAGCATATCATGTCCCCACAACAATACAGAATAGTGTGTAATAGATTGATATCTGAGGTTTCCATAACAACTTTAATAACTGCAGAGCAGAAGCTCGAGCTCAGATGTTTAAACAGTTTTCTTTTGTTTATTTAGCTAAAATGCTGTGAGAACAATTAGGTCCTGTTGCTTATAATTGTAGGTAAAATGTAAAAGATTGAAAGTTTGGACCCCAGAATTTTTTATTTTTATAAAGAAATCTATCAGATTTCCCTGATCAGAGTTGATAAAAAGAGAAATTAACCCACTGTTGCTGAGCATGTTGCTCTGTAAATGTGACCTCTGCAGTTTAGACCAGTAAGTCTAAATGTTAGGTATGTTGAAAGCGATGTCCGTTTTCCTCTTCAGACTGCTGTTACAAAATGTTCCTGGAAAGCACCAGATGGCCACCCAGAACATGTTCAGTTGTCATCCAGTATATGGAAAGCATAAATATAAAAGTAGCTTAACATTTCATGCATTGTCAGTATATGACTGTAGAGATGTAGAATAGTATAAACATTAAATCAAAACCATGAATTTGGATTTTTTTTTTTTTTGTTTGTTTTTTTTGTTTTAGCTTTGGAGATAGACTTACAAGGAAGGAAAACTGTTAGTGAGTCCAACAACTGATTCCAAAATAATTCTAGATAATAAACCATTGGTAATAGTATTTGTTGAGGGGGTATAGATCTGGAAGTGGACTCCAACCAGACATAACCCAAGTGGGAAAATATCTTGAAACTGTTTAGCAGTCCTTTCAATTTTAGTATGTAAGTGTACAGGAGGTAAGGTAAGTGGGTGGATGTCTAGAGAGCAGAGTCAGGTGTAGAGCCTGTGACGAACCCTGACAAATCTTTTTTTTTTCTTCTATTTTGGTCTCTAGAGTGTCAAGGCAGCAAAGTGTAGCCAACACATTCCTGCCTGAAATAGAGTGAGTGTGTGATTTCACCACCCTGACCAGCTCAGCTGCATTTCACAGATCAAATCCTTAGTGATGACATAGTAGTACATTTATTCTCGGAAGGAAGGCTGTACTCTCGTAACCGGTGACTCCCCCTCAGCATGTGTTTGAGTGGGCCAAGCTGCTAAAGCTTGACCAGCCAATTGTTGGTGTTGGTAGTGTACCAGCTTGGCTGAAATACATGAGGTGAAGCAGAACAGAGTGGATCTTTGATCCACATGTTTTACATTGCTTTTAGCTCTTAATGCATTGGCAATTTAACTGTAGTGCATACTTTTTGATCTGTAAAATTACACTGTCAATGCCATTCTTTTGATTTCTTTGAGGATGGGTATAATTCATTGCAGGATGACATTTACCTGACAAATATAATGACTCTGGAGTCAAACACAGTTTAGGCTGAGTGCCACTTTGTGGACACCTTGCCACATAAAGAGAGAAATTCTCCCGCCACCCAGCTGTCCAAAACGAATGCTGCTGCTTTTGATTCCCAGAAGATCACCCACTGAACCTGAAAGAAGAGGAGGAGGAGGGGTCATCAGGTTCTTGGGTTGAGTCCCAGTCATGGAGGGAAGGAACAGCAGAGGAATGTGTGAGAGTGTGTGACTGCAAAGAGCTGCCAAATATGGCGAGGAGAGACCAGCATCCAAACATGTCCAGTGACTTCACCTCTGATGGTGGTGTGTGCTTGTGTGTATGTGAGTACCTTAAAAAAACAATTTTAATTTATATTTATTCTCTCTGTGTCAACCAACATGTGCCATGTTTTATGTTTTTGTCCACAGCATGAAGAACAAACTTTGAATAATTTTAATCACTAGTTGGCCTCTTTTTAAAAGTTAACCCTTGGTGTGAAGCTTAGACAGAAATGACAGTTACATTTTTATTTATTATTAATCTTTATTGTCCATCCATCCATCCATCTTTTGCCGCTTATCCGGAGTCAGATTGCGGGGGCACCTGCCTAAGCAGGGAAACCCAGACTTCCCTCTCCCCGGCCACATTCACCAGCTCATCCGAAGGGATCCCAAGGCGTTCCCAGGCCAGCCGAGAGATGTAGTCCGTCCTGCGTGGTGGGACATGCCCGGAACACCTCACCAGAGAGGCGTCCAGGAGGCATCCTAACCATATGTCTGAGCCACCTCCTCTGACTTCTCTTGATGCGTAGGAGCAGCGACTCTAATCTGAGCCCCTCCCGGATCACCGAACTTCTCACCCTATCTCCAAGGGAAAGCCCGGCCACCCTGCGGAGAAAACTCATTTCGGCCGCTTGTATTCGCAATTTTGTTCTTTCGGTCACTGCCCACAGCTTGTGACCATAGGTGAGGGTAGGAACGTAGATCGACCGGTAAATCTCATAATCTTTATTGTACCAAGAAATTTATTTTTAATGTAAATAAAAAACACGTCAATTTTGCAATGAAAGTTGGGACAATTAAAGTTGAAGGGACTGTGAGAGGAACCTAAATCCATCCGTCCGTCCATCCGTCCGTCCGTCCGTCCGTCCGTCCGTCCGTCCGTCCATCCATCCATCCATCCATCCATCCTTCCATTAGTGCTGGAGCCTGCCCCAGCAAGTTCCCCATTTTTTCATACAGGGGAAACTAAGATTATCATCCATGCCAATGCACGCCCACTCTTAGACCTAATTCAGAATCACCAATTACTCAACATGCATGTTTTAGAATGTGCAAGGAAGCCAGAGTATCCAGAATGCACTAGCATGGGAAGACCATGCAGACCCCACACATGAAGGCCAAGCCGAGATGCAAATTTATGAAGTAGCATTGCTGACTACCACACCAACACACAGAGTTGCATTTAGCTGAGCAGGTCCAGCTGAATAGTCATAAATGGTTTTGTTACTTGACCTCATTAGAAAATGTCATGAGGTATAGGTAAGATAGTAAGAGACAATGTTATGGGATTCCTAAACTGTGACAAAGCTATGATGTGGGTCAAACAATCCTTATAAAAACACTAGATACAAAGTGGTCAAAAGTCACATGATTATAGACCCATAACACCTTAGTCTGAGACCAGTTTTTGCATGGCTTTGTTTTTCTGTTTCTCATCATAATTAAAGTTGCACTACAAAACTCTCTGACTCTTCTGTCTTTTTCTGGAGTTGTCATTGCCCAGCAATTGCCCTAAGAAATTGAATTTCATAACTTTTTTTCCAATCCCAGAGCATCCCTCTACAGCAGCATTTTGTTTTACACCACGTCACATGCTAGAAACTGGATATCAACACACCAGCCATTTTTAACGCGTAAGTGGCTGATTCAGCAAACAAACTCAAGAGGACATTATCACAGGTAAGCGAGGAAAAGAAAGAGGGAGAGGGACAGATTAAGCCACAAGACAAGATACAACATTGGACTAACTTTTACTCAATGAAGAAAGCTTAGTAAAGAGTACGCAAGACAGATGCTGAATTAGCCTCAAAATTTCAATTAAAAATGTTGTTGTTTAGCAGTGATATTAACTTAACGCCAACTCTGGACCTCTTGGGCCAGTATCCTGAAGGTTTTAGATCAGGGATGTCAAAGACCGGTCCTCAAGGGCTGGTATCCTGCAGGTTTTCATTGTTTTCCTGATCAAAAGTAACTGACTGAAATTAATTGGTTATTGTGAAGAAGTTGATTAGAAGCTGTTGGATCCATTTGATTTTATTCGGGTGTGTTGAAGCAAATAAATAACTAAAACCTGCAGGATAGCAGCCCTTGAGGACCAGAGTTTGACATCCCTGTTTCAGATGTTTCCCTGCTGCAACACACCTGACTCAAATCAACAATTAAGAGGCTGGTGCAGAACTTGGTAACAAGCTGTTGGAGAACCATTTAATTTGAACCTGGTGTGTAGGAGCTAGGAAACATCTAAAACCTGCAGGACACTGGTCCAAGACATCCGGAGTTTGTGATCCCTGCTTTAGAAGTTGTATTATAAGGAGCTTGTTGGGCTCATTGTACATTTAAATTAGTAGTTACACCATTCTGTACCACTCTCCAAAATGTTTTAAAACAAAAATCTTGTCCGGTAGCATATTCACAAGCTGGAAGTTGTCATATTTGTTCATCCTATCAAGCAGCCTGATAATTCTATTAGAACTGCAATTTTTTGCATAGACAATGAAGAAAGGTTTTGGTTTGAGCTCTGTTGTGGTGTCAAATATTTTACTGTTGTAATCAGATTTATTTTTTTCACAAATTATAGCAATAATGAGTTTAGTGGGAGATAACAGTACAACTCTAATGACACTGAACACAGTGGTCCTACTGTGCTGACTGTCATTCATTCCCTCTACTGGCTTTCTTCTTCTAAATAAGGAGGTCTCCTCAGGGCAAAAATTTACTCTTTTGTTTTTTGTTAGCTTTTTTCTTTAACAGATGAATTTGTCCAAAGCAGCTTACAAGTCACATTGGTGATGGGATTGAGTGGATGCTTTGTGACAAACCTTTATCTTTATGGTGATCTACAATTCATGTCTAGGGGAAAATTCTTAGGAAATGTGAATGGACTTTCTTAGAATCTTGCCACCAGGAGTCCTTCTCCATTCTCAGAAGCTTTATTGATACAATCTAAGGTTTTTGATGTTGTTCTGGAGAAAAACACAAGACAATGAGAATAAAACTTTGCTTTGCGTAGCGTTAAACCACCCATCAAGGCCCAAGTGTTAGAGAAATGCCTACCTTGAATTATTTACAATGAAGGTCCAGACACAACACAGAAACAAAGGACGAGAAAGGCAGACATCTAGCAGTTTGTGTTCCTCCTTCTTGGCATGTGGTTTTAAACAATAAAAACAATGGAATTAAACATGGAAACATGTAGTTGTTGCATCTTTGTTCTTATTGCAGAGTCACACAGGAAGTTACAATTCTTTCAACCAATCAGTGGATTGCAGTATATCAAACTCAACCCTTTGGCGTATAAGCTGTCTCAGTTTTTTCCTAGTAGTCTTTCTTTAAAAGCTTGTTCTGCGCCTTCTGCTTTGTTGTTCCCTTCCTGATTCTCTTATTCTTCTTTGGTTTGTTCTTTCCCTAGTCACATGTCAGCTGTTCTGCTCAGCTCTGTCCCTGCGAATTCAGGTGGCATTGCTCCGTCTTCTGCATCAAGCAACAGATAGCTAAGCTTCTTGAAAACGGACCGAATTATGCACGTAAGATGGACAAAAGTGTCCGTCTGTCTGTTTATGCGTTTTTTGCGTCGTGCATAAATGGGACTTAATAGTGCACTGGACTCAGTATGATTGAGGACTTCTTCAGTCTGTGTTACAACATTGTTTTGGTCCAAGTTTGCTTTCACACTGCACTCAAACAAACTGGACCGTTTGAAAAATATATTCTTGTCCTCACCATAATCGGAGCTGCATTACGAATTATTGAAGAATAAAACACGATGTAAAACAAAACATGACTCATGAGACCAGGCCATTAATTTAGTTCTGATGCTTTCATGTATGTTTTGGGAGATTTCAACAGAGGACATAGGACACAGGTCAGCAAAGCCACCCTAAGCAGTCTGAGACTACACAGACTGTGCTGTGTTTACTGATGCCTTTCTACCTCAACCAGCATAAACTGTTGCTACAATTTAACCTACATTGCCTTTACTTTCTGTTGCCTCAGACAACACAAGCCAGTTATAGCTCTACAAGTACATCAATAAGCCTTGGCCACATTTAATCTTTCCATTGGTTCACTGGTTTCCTTTCTTGAACCACTGTTAATAGGTACTGACCTCTGCACACTGGGACTACTCCACAAGAGCCACATTTGTAAATATGTCATAAACCAGATCTGGCATTCACAGCTCAGCTCTTGTCAAAGTCATTCAAATCTTCATACTTGCTCATTTACTTGACTGGTTTCAACATATCTACATCAGTGATATGTTATTTTAGGTGTGGGACTCGATTTAAAAAATTAATCTAATTAATCAGAGGCTTTGTAATTAATTAATCTTGATTAATCACATAACAATAGCTGCCCCATAAAATAACATTTCAAGTTAAATTTTAGTGGATGACTGAATCAAATAATAGAGACAGACATTATTGTAAAATCAAGCTCTAGTAATGTCTGAAAAAGAAGTAGAAAAAGAAATAGAAAATATCCCTGGCCAAAACTGAACAAACCTAAAGTTAAAGTACCATTTTAAGTACTTTAACAGCTCCAGCTGTTCTCTGATAAAGAGTCTACAAAATGTTTTAGCACTTTTAGCTTCTTTAAAAAATCTGAAAGTTGAGTTTACTCACAATTTCAAGGCAGCTTTTGTACTTTCGTTTCTAAGTTGAAGACACATCTAATTTATTACAGAGTACTAACAGCTGAGAATATCAATCATTTCAGATGTTTTTGTTGTTGTTTGGTATGTAATTGTCCTTATATTTATTAAGAATTTGCATGTTCGTCAAATAAGTATATAGTCTTAAAAATACAACTCATGTGTTGCTTCAGGCTCGAAAATTAATCGTATAAATGTTACATCAGGTCTAAATGGGTTAAAAGGGAAAAGTTGCAAGTTCTCACATTTGAACTCACTGAAACTTAAAAAGATATTCTCCACTAGCTTCCTTTTTATTCCTGTAACAGTGGCTGTTTGTCAGAGTTCATTTAATGTCAAACACTGACATATTGCCACAAAAAAACCACTTACCAACCCAATGCAGACAAGAAATGTCTGTTGTCCCCTTTTCCATGGTCTGTTTTTTTATTTTTTGGTTTCCAAAAGCAAAAGCAGAAGAAGCTAAAGCAGCATCTTCTAGATGTCTGTCTGGATAAAACTGCTGAAAGAAAGAGAAAATTAAAAAAAAATTCCAGTTACCCAGAGCATAATCAGGACACTTATATTCCTGGTGAAAACAGTGAACTAAAATGGTCCAAAGAATATGAACTAAATATTTACTGCTAGGGTCAATGGGGGGAAATGAGCATACTTTGCCTCTTCTTCCTTGTAATCCTTAAAATAAATCCACTGGTAACACCACTCCACCACACTGACCCTGATCTCCCGCTCTGTTTCCATTCCTCCTCCTTCTCCTCCTGGTTTGTTCCTAAAGTTCTAAGAAACATTTGCAGTTCCAGTTTCAAGGAATGTTGGGAACGACAAGAAGCTGCCAGATCCAAAAATTCTCCCTGGACTGTCTCTTCACATGTTCTTCACGTGTGAGATTGCCTGCTGCCAAACTGTTGATGTTTTATGCCCATCTGCCTGTTCGACTGGTTCACAGCAAGTCTGTCTAGCCGTCTCAATAGAGCAGTTTTTTTTTATAGTGTGTGTGCTTTATAGCATGACCGAAATTGTATATATGATGAGATACATTACATCTAATTACTAATTTAACATCCAACAATTATGCCAGGAAATTGGGATAAAGTTGTCCATAAAACAAACTACAATAAATAAATAAATAGCTCAACAAAAACGTCCAGATTAAGATAAAGTCTTTGCTTTGTAATTTTGCAGTTTCCTTTATTTAAACTTTAATTATCAAATGAATCTTCCTCAGAATAATCAGCCTCTGCTCTTGCTCAGCTCTACACAGCATGTTATGTAATGAAGCCCCCAGAAGAGTGAAGGGAATTTTATACAGTTACAAGTAGAGGGAAGTAGAGCACCTAGCAAATATTTATTTGTAGCTTGGTTGACAAAGATACAGTGAAACTATACTCTAGTGACCCGTGTTGTTTTGAGCATCTCAACCTCTGTGGCACTTAGACACATTAAGTACTTGTTGACTGTGGAGTTTGTTGTTGTTTCAAACAGTGGAGACAAACTGAAGTTAGACGTAATGGAAGTTGAGTTTAGGAGCTAATACTGGGTCAAACATAAATAGGGAAAGATGATGGAGTAAATGTGTACAACTAGTGATTCAACTAACTCTTCACATAAATTGGTAAATTGGTTCTCTTTACAGTACGTTTCTCCAACCCATCAAAATGCCTGTTAAATGCCAAATCATGGAATGGTAGCCCCCTATCTCATGATCAACAGCAGAAATAAGGTAAAGTCTAACTCTGTGTTTAAGCAACTTTAGCAGAAAAGCTGTGAGATGACACATTTTTGGAAGCCCTTAGATTTAATTGTGGATCAGCAGCTGGTTGTCATCATTCGACATCTGACTGAAGCCAGAGTAAAAATATTTCTTTAAAGAAGTTTTGTGTTGTTTATTTGTTTTTTATTTTAATTTTTTAACTCAGGAGCTTTAAAGTGCCAGTGGCTGTTAGGCTGTTGCCCTGTGCTAAATACAGTTGTGTCTTGTAGACATAACCGTGGGCACTTCTAAATGTTATTACTTGACTACTTGCATATTTTTGTTGTTGTTGTTTTTATGTTTTTAATGAATTATGTTAAAGAATAAAAAACCTTAAAAAGCATGTGCAACAGAGTGTCATAACAAAATTTAAATAGGATATTTCAAGCTATTATTGTTAATAGGTTATCAAAATACGGAACTTTTAAAGACTTGGCTTCACATGCAGAAATAAAACAAGGTACCATGTAGTAGCAGACCCATTAAGTATTACATGAACCTTTTCATTTTAGGTACTTATTGGCATTATACCAAAGTTAGTGCTTATAACTTGTATTCAATGCAGTTTTTGTTATTTGATATAAGAAACCACAAAATTTAAAAGAGGACAATAATAATCAGCTCAGACAATTAGATGGGGGTTATAATAAGTTTTGGTAATGGGCTATTCTTTGAAAAAACATTATAAATGTTCATCAGTTCACTTCCAACCACGCCACAGATAAATATCTAGTGAGGTTTTGCAGTAAATGAGTCCAAACAAACTCAGATGTTCCAGGAGCTGTGACATTAAAACATCATGGAGCTCCTGCCTTACATAATATAATAACCAACCGGAAAAAGAAACATGTGATAAGAGACAGAAAAAAGATCTCCATGGGGCTGAATGGGTGCTGAATGAAACAAAGAAGCATCTGTGGTTGCATGTTCAGAGGTCTGCAGGGGATTTACTTCAGCAGGACAGTGTGTTTTGGTTACATCTGTGTATGATATTGGCTAAGTGACAATAGTAGCAGTGTAACTACAGACTGCAGCAGAAGTGGGACAGGCCAGTGGCTCAGCATGGAAAACAACTCCCTCTGAGCTGGAAGCAGTTCCAGCCTCACTTAACTCCTTTCCTGGGTCGGCTGCATTATTCCCTCCAATATTTGGGTAAAATGTCAGGAAAAACAATCCTAAAAAGTAATAAAAGGGGTTGATTATTCTATAAAAATTACAAAGATCTATCAGCAGCTATTTTAAATGTAAAAAAAGATTCCTGAGGCATGTATCATGCTGCTTGACATAGACACGTTTTTCTTCAATTTCTATCTCTACTTGGAAAATTACACTTTAGTGTTAGCCTGCTAATCTCATCCCACATTAATCATGCTTCTTGGAAACAAATACATTAATGTAAAAAACCAATACAATACAAAAATTTAAAAGTTCAGAGGATGTCTAAAATGCAAATAAAATCATAATTCAATCATTTGCAAATCTCATAAATTCATATTTTATTCCCAACAAAATGTAAACAACACATCTGATACTGAAACCAAAACACTTTGCAATTTCATGGAAAATATGAGCTCATTTCAAATTTGATGGGAGTAACACATCAGTTCCAAAGCTGGAACAGGAGCAACAAGAGGCTGGAAAAGTAATAGGCAGTAACTGGAGGAGCATTTGACAAATAATTAGATTAATTGGCAACAGCTCAATGACAAGACTGGGTATACTGTCAATGAAACATTTCAGAGAGACAGAGTAACTGAAATGTAACGATAGCCAAATGTTCACCAATCTGCATCTAAAAACTTTGGAAGAATTTCAGAAAAATGCTCCTAAGCTTAAAACTGGAAAGATTTTGAAGATCCCACCATCTACATTGTATAATACCAACAGATTTGGAGAATCAGGAAGAATCTCTGTGTACACTGGACAAGGTCAAAGGCCAAAACTGGATGATCATGCTCTTCTGGCCCTCATGCAGTACATGAAAAACAGACATGATTCTCTGCTGGAAATCATTGCATGTGCTAAGGAACACTTCCAGAAATCACTGTTTGTAATTTTGTTGTATAATCCACAAATGCAGGTTAAATCTCTACCACAGTGGTATAATGGAACCAGTGTAACGGATGATCAAACTATACAAAATAAATACATGAAAACAAAATTGTGACTAATACGTCTCAAGGACAAAATATATCAGGGCAAACTGTGCTGCATAATACACTAAATACCATGCAAATCATGCAATAAAACATATGTGGAAGAAACAGTGAGGTCATGCAACACGAGGAAAACGAATGTCAAAAAGAATAAAAACAAAAGAAAACAGCATGAGTCATCAAACAAAGAACTACTTCATCAGCCAATTTGGATTATTGCAAAAGAAACAACATCGTGGACTGGGACAATGCTAAAATCATTGGAACAGAGATGAACAAACACAAAACTTTGGGTCAACGTGGGTGAGGGAGCTTTCATACTGTCACATGGACTCTATACTCCACAGACAATCAGGCGGTGGGGGGCGTGGCTAACCTGGTGTAAATAAAACAGATCTGTCAGGTTGGTCACGGAATAACATCCGATAATACGACACGTCACAGAGCCATTCGAAACATGTCAAGGTAAAAAACAAACATCTGCTACCTAAAACTTTGTCTAAAAGAAGAAACAGTGAGATACTGTATATTCGTACTCTATTACTGCGTTTCACCAGTTGATAGGATGATTAAAAATAATGCAGCATGCTTATTTTCATGTAGGTGCAGTAACCACTCATTGGGTGCCAATTACTCTAATTATGTGTTATCACTTGTAATTATCTGCTTTACGTTAGCCATCACACTTCCACTAGGAGGAGAACTTTGTGGTTTGAAGGAAAATACTGATGATTCTTCCTGTCAACTGCTCCTCAGACATCCCTGCTGACTTTGTTACGGACAAAGTGTATAATCTGCTGTCTGCATGCAACAAATTCTCTTGCAACATGCAGGTTCCAGAATGTCTTTTACTTTCTATTATTAAGCAGAAAGAGGAAGAGAAAATGGGGCAGTTGTGGTACTGACGGCCTCTTCCTCTTGTCATCCTGTTGCAGAGTCATGAATGAGCAGGTTCCAGGCAGACAAAATGGAGAAGTGTTGGTTGTTTGCGTGAAGAGGTTGGGCAGATGTCGTATCAGTTATGCACTTTTTGGGCCCATTCAGTACATAAATGTTCAGTCTATGCTTTGTCACCTCACACCCACATAGGGTGCAAATATTTACTACTGAGGTATGAACACATGCACAAAACTTGTAATTGAACTGCTACAATTTATAAAAAAATAAAAATAATAAAACTGTGAATTATGTCATTGAAGTCTAGACCCCAAAGAAATGTCAGTAAAACTATGCACCACTACATGCCTCCTAAAATGACAAACGTCACTGAGGGTAAGGGAATAAAATCTTGTGGGTTCAATGCTCTGTATGTTCAGAAAAGACAGTGACAGGTATAAGCATTCTTCCTTTCACTAAGTCCCTTTATACCCCATTTTTAAAGCACTTATACTGTACTGTACTACTGTATACTTATACTGTAGAAAAATGTTTCTTAGCTTTTTCTTTGTCTGTGGACAATAATAATAAGAATCAATAATTTTGAACAAATAGCTAAGATGAAGTTGGCCTTTTAACGTTGTAGACCCTTCCCTGACAGCATTGTTTCCTCCCAACCTAAGAGTTCTTACTGAACTTAATGACATTCAATCAAGAATGGTTTGACTTGCCGTGGCCTTTCCAAGCTTGTTTTTCCCTTGCAAACTGTAATCCCTCAAAGTGGCCGTGTTCAGTTTGCAACTGGTTTTAGTGGATAAGCATTTGAACGTACAGACCTTGACACATGTTCATGTGTTTATTAGCAATGTACTTAATATTTTATGATATGATTAATGCTGCAAACTGTTTGCTGGATGTCGATTGTGCCATGTACCATGTAATGGAAAAACACCATAAGGGTGTAAACGTGTCCCCAACAGCTTTATTATACCACCACCACCACACACACACACACACACACACACACACACACACACACACACACACACACACACACACACACACACAC
>JBAFTA010000004.1:12021353-12035206 GCA_036919975.1 Melanotaenia parkinsoni
ACACACACACACACACACACACACACACACACACACACACACACACACACACACACACACACACAGAGACAGAGACATTAAATACACTAGATTTTTCTGAGTCAGACTAGCTCATCCAGCTAATGTGGTTGGGAGTCAAATTAATGTTTCATGTGTACATTTGGCGTGACTCAAACTGGACTAGAAGTGTAGCAAATGCCCCAAACTTTCCAGTGTTCCCACAGTTTGAAAATAAGGTAACAAAAAAAAAAAAAAAAAAAGAAATGATTTAAAGAAAAAGAACAGGAAGGACCCTGTAACAACAGAGAATAACCACAAGGGATACTGTCCAGTTAGATGTAATTCGATGTCCATACCACCTCAGCTGTCTCCTTTCTATGCAGAGCAGTAGCTCTACTTCTAGTTTTGCACAAATGCTCGACTTACTTACCTCTAAGGCTGACATACTGTAGCTTTATAGCTTTATAAGAAACTAAAATGTACAGCATGGAGCTACAGTATAAAGATGTTTAATGAACTACCTCTCAAATTTTTTCTGATTTGCAAACAGCTGAATAGTTTATCAGTTGCTTTGTCTATGATGCAGAGGTCAACAGATGAAGACCAATAATAAGCTACTACTATTATTGTTTATACCATGGTCTGGGTAAATACCCGATTCTGATTGGCTGGAGGGTGTCCATTACAAAGCGATAAGGACAGCTATAAAAGAAGTTCCGGTCAAATAGCCTTATTGCTGTAAATTATTGCGCTGATTAATTGGTAGTTGGTGACCATGGAAACAGAAACTCAGATGCCAGGCAGTACACGCGCCAGATCAGAGCAGCCTGCAGGCTTATTTAATGATGTAGGAAACTATCTGTGGACTTTGACTGTTTGAAACAAACTGTTGCATCATCCTCTGGACACACACAAGCTGTAAGAGCTGAACCCTCTGAAGTGTTTGTGTCACATAACATTCTGCGGCCGACTGAGCTGCAGGTTCTGTGTTAGAGCCAGTTACCTTGGCAAAGTGTCACAACAAAATAGTCCACTCAGCCGTTTCTTGTGAAAAACTTACAATTTTCCTGGTAAAAAAACAGCATTAACGCATTAATAATTTATTTTGAATTTTTTTTTTCTTAATGGACCATGGTATAAGAAGGATAATGCCCGACGAGGCATTATCCCTTACGAAGTTGGACATACTTCAATCCGTAAATCACTTTCCCATTCCTCATGGTACAGCGAGACAATGACAAAAGAGTCTAACTCCCATTTGTTTTCCTGAACCAGGAAAGTTCTGTGCCCATTCTGATAAAGTACTGTTTTTGTGGTGTCAGCATGTGATTTCAACACATGCAATGGGTTAGGAAGTTTTGAGGTTTCACAATATATTCTGAAATCAGACTGAACTTGGCTCAAACTCCGTTACTCAAATAGCAAGGTTCTTCTTTATGAGCTTTACAAAGGTATAAAAACTTCAGTAATGAATGGAAGTATGTCTTTTCATGTTTAAATTAATCAGCTGTGCTTTTGTGTTATAAAGTCTTTTTTTTTAACCTAAACCAGAGTCACTGTGCACATGGATAATAGACTTCCTGAGAGACAGACCCAACAATGTCAGGATGGGAAACTATACCTCAGCCTGAACACTTGCCCACCGCAATGGTGGGTCCACAGCCCTCTCCACTACTCCCTCTTCACACACAACTGTTCAAACTTTCACCCCACCAACACCACTGGGAAATTTTTGGATGATACCATCATATTGGGACTGATTAAAGACTGCAGTGAGTCAACCTAGAAGAAAGGTTTCAGCATCTTAGGTGATTATGTCACCCATAAAACCTGGACCTGAACACAGCAAAGGCCAGAGAGATGGTAGTTGACCTCGGGGGATCAAGACACACTGCTGCTACATGGAAGGAGAAGAGAAAGAGAGGGTGGAGAGCTTCAAGTTTCTTGGGATTGAAGCCAATCTCACCAAGAGAAATGAAATCACAGCAAAGGTTGTTCTTTCTCAGGAAGTAGTGTCAGGTCCACCTCTCTCAGCACCTTCTTTTGTGCCCATATATCATGTCATCCATCTTCATACCTTGTTGTTCTTTCCACTACACTCCTTATTATTCAAAGTCATGTCTAATTTTATGGCACTAAAGCTGATTCCTTCTTGAAGATAGGTTTGCCGTTAATGTACATGTAGTGTTGGCATGTTAAGGTTTGCTTGTATAATGCTGATAAAAACTCAGAGCTGCTAAACTCATCATTTTACAACAATGACATTAGATGTCAAAGGGTCAAACATGCTTATTACAATTTGTTAATCGAGGCAAGTGTCAATGATCTACAACTTCCTCATTTCCTCAAGTCAAGGGAGTTAATTCCTGTCAAACACTGTGTGTGAATAACATCACATGTCATGTGCGTTCCCTTGTTCTTAATTCAAAGGTTCAGGACCTTTGAATAAAAAAATAATAAAAAAAAGTAAAAAAATAAAATAAAATAGTAAACATCAGGGCTCTCACTTCTGCTGCTCACTGATATTTAGGGCATAACTGCAATGTTGACATTTAGCAGAAATATCACTTCGTTGTCACTTATCTTTGTCAGTTTCTAACAGTCAAGGATTCACCACCAGAACATTTTGTCTGGTGTCGCTGGTTATCTGGTCTCTTGGAGCTTGTGGGCTGAACTGTTTTGGAGTTGTACTGAGGATAGCTACACTGGGAAGTTCCCAAAGGAACTATACATTCAAAAAACCTTTTTCCCGTTTTCATTGACACCAGCCATAGCAACTTGTGATGCAACAACCAGTTAGTATGGGAATAATTAATTGTTTTTAATCAGCTAAAATTGCAATTTCTTGGAAAGTATCCAGGTCTTTGTTAGTAATTTAACAGTAAACTGTTCATTTTTTTATGTTTTGTTTTGAGGGCAACTGCATCAGCGGGAGAGGACTGACAGTTGATTACTTACTCCTTAGCAACAGCAAGACAGCCAAAAATGCATCAGCATGGTTCATGGAGGCTTTGTATTTGTGCGATCAGACTGATAATCCCATGTTGCCACCATGGATGCCATCTTGACCAATAAGGTTGTAAAAGTTGCAATGAGAGAAGCTAGTCTTCGAAGGCTCATTCATACAAAGTTCACTTTGCAGTAAAGTTGTTTAATTACATGCAAACCTTTTTTAATAAAGACAGCGTGCTTCAGAGTGCAGAAAAAAACAGTTTTCACAGTTTTTACGGCTAATTTAACCAAAGATTTACAGAGAAATGGTAACAAATATGTGTTCATTCATGTTGGGGAGGGGATATTACTGTTGAACCACTACTTTTCAAAATGTTTCTTCACTTAAACAGAAGTCAGAAGTTTCAGTAACTCTCATATCAGTAATCGTGTGTGTGTTTGTGTGGTTGGTTCAGGCTGGAGGAAGTGAGATGTGTGTGTGTGTGTGGAACTAGATAGTAAGTATCTGTGTGTGAGCAGGTGCTTTTAAATGCATTCTGTCATCAGATTTCTCGTGAATGGGTTGGTGTGTTTGCTTGTGTGTGTCAGGACAGCAGTATGTGGTAGCTGATAGTCCATTAGGGTTAAACAGTGTTATTTTTCTGTTTTCCACTGATTGTCATTTGGGATTCTCTTATCTGCCCTAACGCAGCACACAACCGATGTCTTCACGCACACAAGCAACTGATTTCCTCTCTATTGAAACAAAACAGTAGCACACACAGACAGTATAAACTGTTTCCTGGTAGCAATAAAATACTATTACATAAAGAGTTAACAAAGGTACAACTGCTATTTGAAACCAGTAAAGTGCATTGACATATCTGCCATAACAATGGTGTTGCTTAAAAGTGTGCTCATCTCTGCAATGATTATGCTAATTCCAAACAGTTGTTGCTCATGGATTGCATGCTTGGATGTATTTGATCTGAAACAATCAATAATGCTGCAACCCAGTGTCTTTAAGCCTTTCAAGCATCTACTAAATAAGCATGATGGTGCATTAAGTTGTAGCAGTGGCATGAAAGGGTAAAGCTTTGTAGTCTCCTAAGTGGATGCAGTTAAGTGTTGTGAACTAATTGATGAAAATAAACTTAAATGTGGATGGAGTATATATTTTTTATGGTAAAGTAAGTGAGCTAAAAGGTAATTATCATAACTGACGTTCATCTATATTGTTTATTCATCGGATATTTAGATTTTACTGGTCTATGATGCCAGGAGTGCAGACAAAAGAGGCCTCAAAATTTAATTTCCTTTTTATTAGTTGGCTTTAAAAAAATGCAGATTTTTAGAAGTATAAATAAAACTGGCACCCACCCCTCCCTTCTTCGTCTGTTTCCTGGGAAAGAAGAAATGCGTGCAGCCGTTTATTAAAGCACAAAGTAAGGGAGCACAGAACTTAAGACAAAAAGAGATTTAGCTCTGTTCTAATGAGATTAAAAGTCAGTATTTGGTCTGAGCCTGTTTATTCTTCAACCCAGTCTAAACTGAACCCTTTTAGATAAGCTGTCTTGTAATTTATTTAAGTGGTCTTCAGAAACAATTCTCTAGGCTTTTTGAAGGACTTTCCGAAGATCTTCTTTAGATGTTGGCTACATTTTGTTCTGTTTTCTTTAAAGATGATCCTTCACTTCTTCAATAATGCTGATGTCTGGATTCTAGAGGGAGATTTATTACTTTTTCAGACCTGTTACTGCTGGTTTTTAGTCCAGTTATGTATCATTTGGCTAACCTAAGACTCTTCTCCCCTTTTGCTTTCCTTGAGAATGGCTCCTTTCCATTTATGGCGAGGCCTTGGCCAACAGTCGACAGATCAGCTGAAAGTCCAGATGTATTTTCTTTTTCACCTGTATTTGTGTAGGACACCATTTATTGAGACTGTTCATTTTAAATTTTTCCCCTTTTTTGTTCTTTACTTACCTACATAAAATTGGGTCTTTGCTAAGTTGTCTGCATGAGTTAGGTGTTTTTTATGCTTAAGTGAATGACAAGTCAGAATTACCTGCTTAACTAAAAACTGTTTTCCAAAATAGTCAGGCATAAGGAATAGACTGAAGATTAAACAGTGACAAATGTCCAAAAAAACCTTTGAAATACCTTCACAGTGTCTTTAGAAGTATTGTTATTGGAATCAAACATTAATAAGTAAGGGGTGTCTCAAGACTATTTCCAGTATTTACTGGACTAAATAAATCTGTCAGTATCTGTGCTTATATTCAGTTCAATAGAAAGAATAAACTCAGAGTTTGTTAGTTTTCCAAAATATGATACAGACAGAAACAGCTCCTGTTTGGATGACCACGTTTCTGAATATTCAGTTTAAACATCAGACACTCTACAAGGTGACCCAGCTATTGTTGATCAGCCTACAGGTTGAATTCTGGAAAGCTTTCTTCCTCCCCGTGGGTCTTTCCTAATCCAGAACCATCCTAACAATCTTGGCTTTACTGTTTGCCTCTCCAACGACACCGGTGTGGCTTAAGAAGGATTGTGCCATAAATTCCAAGCATCCAACCTTGATACACCAGCAGCTTGGCTCCTAGCTCTGCTTGTGGCTGTTGATAACTGAAGCCAGATGATGTGAGTGGCATCACATCTTGGTATTTTTCATTAAAGTGCCTCTATTATGCTCGTTTTAGGCTAATTTATTTTAATATGAGTCCACAAGGGTAGGAATTAATCAAGCCTTTTTCACCAACCCCTTTATTTATTTTAAATTGATCCTTTCAGATCAGCATCTATCAAGGAGAATGAGACTCGTCCACCCTGAGCCCCGCCTCCCCCAATGCGGGTTGCCTCTGATTGGTCAACTGCCAGGTGTATTTGTGGGGAGCACACACATCAGCTGTTTTTGTCATAGAAACACTGGCAGAACTCGTAAACAAACCAAGTTAATATAAATACTCAGTAAACAATGTCAACACAAAATATACAGCCATACACGTTCAAGCATGAATCAAACCCCGAAATGTTATTTGCTAACACTTTCATGCAATGTTACAATAAAGTTAGCTGTATTTCTTGTATTTCTATGTTTTTAGCCAAGTTGTTACATTTGTAGCATCCCCCCATGTACATCTATTGTTTCATGAAACATATGAAGATGAAATATGTTTCGATAAAAGGCATTACAGTTATTTCCATCCACAGTGTTGATCGCTAACTGTCTGGTCATCATTACATGTGTGTGTTACCTGCTGGTAGCGATCAGGTAAAGTAGTGTGGGTTCATTTCTTTAGTTTGACCATTGCTCACACACTACATTTTAAAACAAAACAGACAACTTATTAAGTTTTATTTACAGCTTGTGGCTCAGGATCGGAAACACGGTCCTTGATTGTAGGACCAGACCCGCCTTTTAGATAAAGCCTGGTGGCAAACACCTCATTGTACCGGCCCTTACTCATCCAGCAGTCTTCAGTGAAGTGTCAATCACAAATACAAATGTTGGTGCAACTCTGTGGCTGGCTCCCAAAAACAAACTCTATCCATTGCTGTCTAGCTGTTGTTTCCTTCAGGACCAGAAGAGAGCTCAAAGGTGTTGAAATTACCTTGACCGTCACCCAGGGGTCACGGGTTCATGTTTGTTAAAGCTACTTTCTGGATGTGACTGCAGGTGTTTCCATTTTGACATGATCACATAAGGACTGTGTGGGTGTAGGTCTCACTTTAGGATGTATCATAAATTTTGTGAAATGTGTTGATAAAAGACACATGAACTACAATGACTACAACTAAAACATTCAGCGGACTTGACATCTATGTGGCCATTAAACACGTTTGTTCCTTTTGCTTGTCACATGTGAGCTATACTGCGCTATACTCCTGTGTCTCTGTGGTTTCCAGTAGTAGCTCCGTTTGCTACATCTGGATACACGTTGGCAAGCTCTTGGAAAACATTCTGACAAAATCCATCCATATGCGTATTTGATGTGGAGGATGCAATCTGTGGCCTGGTCAACACTGGCTGGCTCACCTGAGCGAGGGTGTATGATGTATCAAGACCCAAAACACCCTAGGACCTGATATTGTTGAGCATGTGTCACAGCGCATCCATAGGCTTAATTTGCCACCACCTGTGTCACTTTTAATTTTCCACAATTATTGATGATATTAGTTCAGTTCCAATGTTTGATAAATTTCAAAAGTGCAAAATTTCATTATGTCATGCATTCTGTACTTTAGTTCTAAACTTAAATAATTCCTTTTATTTTTCATTGTAATATTCTGTTTTTATTTATTTTTATCTATTGAACAGTGGGTGGCAGTGGATGGGATGATTCACAAATGTCTAAGTGACTAATGTGAAAACTCTTACCAATACATACACTAGAAAACAGCTTTTGAATCCATTGTTGTGACCACTATATGTGCAAGGTTTAATTGATCAGTTTGGGCAAGATATGTCTTAGTCAGATAGTTTTATACTGATAATACTGTACATATTACTCACTGACAGAATTTTTTCTGTACCTGCTTATATAGAAATTGTAACTGTAATTTGTCATTTTTCTTCTTGAGATTTTTATCTTTATCTTATTCTTTCTTTATTTGGTATGAAGCAACTATGTGCACACAATTTCCTCTGGGATAATAAAGTATTCTGATTCTGATGATGATTCTGAATGTAAGAAAGACTTTCAGGAATCACAGTGATTCCCACAGGAATTAATTGATTGCCAAATGATTCCCGAACAGAGCCTAAGCTTCCAGAAAGTAAGGCCTTAGAGAAACAGAGACTCTAGGGACATTCAGAAGAAGTCGGTCATGGGAAGGACGGGGTGGTATGATAGAATTACAATGATATTTAAAGAACAAGAACCAGAGGCTGATTGGCTTGAAGAATGTGTGCAGAAAGATCATTAATTGTGGTGAAATGAAAATTGTGAATGAAGGGTTTTGACAGCATGGGAAAGAGGAAGTGATGGAAAAAAACGGAAACACAGGAAGAGAATATCTTCCCCCACAGAGGGCTGAAGGCATGTGAGCAGTGAGGGGACCTGAGGCTAAGCTTCATAGCATAACATCACGTTAAATTTGTCTGTGATCAGCTGAATTGAAGCAGGGATATTTGCTTACCTCTTCAGGCACTTCTAAATCATATTATTGATTGATAAAGGAGCCTTGGTAAAACATATTTTTAATCAAGCTGGTTCTACCCATCAGGGACAAGTATAAATTCATCCATTGATTTACATCCGGTTTCATTTCCGTAACAATATTTACCAGATTTTATAAATACTGATAAGGTTTGCAGATATTTATACTGGGGTATTTGAACCCAGACAGTCATTATTTAAATGAGAAATTAACTGGTTAAAGAAAATTACCAAGAGGAATCAAAATGTTTTTTTTTTTTTTTTTTTTTTTAAATATATAAAAGGTAAAGTAGGTCTGTGTAAAGTGCAATTCTGTGATCTCTGCCTGCCAATTCAACACCAGTAATATCTTTATGACTCCAGGGGCCTCATTTAATAAGCTGGCGTAGGAACAAAAACTGGCGTAAGCCAAATATAGTCAACTTTTGGGATTTATAAAAACCAAACTTGGTCTGAGAAAACAGGCAACTGCAACACCAACGGTACAGAATAAAATCAAAGAAATGATGAGGTAGGCAGTCTCCTGCCAACATTTACCAGTCAGTTAAAGAAAATGTGAAAAGTAAGCTTTGGTCATTTATTCTGAGATCCAGGTGAGTGGGACAGACTGGAGCATCTAGAAGTGATGCAACACTTATGAAACACACAAGAGGTGGATTTCCTTCATTTATTTATTTATTTTTTCTTACACAATCCTTTTACAATTTCCATCAAGACAGTTCATTTCCCGCAACTCCTTGATTACATTGTTAATAGCAGTGATCGTGTCCCTCGGCACCTGCAGGATTTCCTCTGAGGACACGGCTGCTGCAGTGGTGTGTGGAATCTCTAGCTGCAGTACTCCCGACCCAGTTGGAATACCCAGGAACTATAAATAAATATTATTTAACTAAATAAACTGCTACCAATCCCAGACGTATCAGTACATATTTATTTTATACATTAAAACAAAGACTACATTACCGGCATCTCTACTGTCATTTAGCAGACGCTTTTCTCCTATACAATTTACTGTGGGCTGTAGTGTCTCGCTGGGGTTGCCTATTTTTGACTTTTTTTTTCATAAAACTGGGCTTTTAAAGTCTTGAAGACTTAAATGGATGTCATCACTTTCATCAAATACCCACTACATTGGTTTCAAACTGATATTTATCCACAGTAAATGTATGTTCACACAAACGCGCGCACACACACACACACACACACACACACACACACACACACACACACACACAAAGAAAGCCCTGGAGAAAGTGCAGCAGGATGCACTTTTAAATGTTCCTGGCAGAGCTATGGTTACTCTGTTTGATGATTACCACCAAGCATGCAGTGCCACACACAAACACACACACACACCACTTGAAGGCTTTTCTCAGAAGGAATGTTTCCACGGGTGCCTGCCTCTCTTCCTCCCTCTTCCTGCAGCAGCTAACTGAGGTCAGTTGGGTGCTCGGCTCCATTTAAATGCTTGAAGGAAGACTCCACCCGAAACCACTTAAACCCTTTAAGAGCCAGCTGTGAGTGGTCTGCCTTAGATTTTCTGGCTCTGTTTGGCATATTTGTTACATTGTTCTTTTTCCTGCTACTGATGTCAAATCCAGACAGCAACACTATGGTTCCTTGGTATAATAATATTCAGGGTTCTGATAAAAATTTTTTTATAAAGGCTTCAGATCGGAATTTCTTTTCTTTAAATTCCATGGTATGGCCCATTGTTCCCTATTTTTTCTTAAAAAAAAACCTGACTAATTGGACAGAAGGTAACATGGGACAAAGCTAAAGACTGTTAGGGAACTGTAGTCCACCTAGTCAAGCTACAAAGTTATATAAGCTTTTGCACATCTCTCCAGGTTGTTGTGTGGTTATATTTTGCACCAATATACCTGCAAACCAGTGAGACACCACAAATGTATCCATGAACAAACTTTTCTCTTACTATCAATTTCTTTTTGGTTTTAAATAACAGCGTGTGTGGTCTCCCTTGTGACATTATTTCCATTCTCAGGGTGGTACACTTTTCTTTGTTTTGCAGTCATGATCGTAACAGTGGCTGTCACCGTTCATTGAAAGTAACCTAAACATAAAATACATCACAGCCCGTGTGCTTGTGGATGAGTTTCTCAAGATACTTTTCTATACAGCTCTACAACACGACAGCACTAACATTTAGACAGTGTGTGCGTCTGTTTGCAAAGGTCTGTCATTACACACTTGGGTGAGATCCTGTGAGAGCTGTAATTTCAAAGGAATGAAGGAAAGAGATCTGATTCCCTCTCTCTGTGACCTCGATGACCTGTGGTAATGACAGAAAAAGGTTATAATTTTGTCCCATTTCATCTTCCCTAGTTTTGGTAGAGAAAAGTTCTCATTGTCCCAAAGGTCTTCCACATACAATATGACACTTAAACAGCAACACAGCAAGCTGAACATATTGGTGTCATGTGTGAAATAAACCTCTATTAGTTAAACCGAAGATTGTAGCTGGTAATTTATAATGATTTGAGTCTTATTTGCCGCAGTCACATTAACAGGCAAACAGGCACAGCAGCAGTCGGTTAATTTGACTTTCGGTCAGCTGAGCAGATGATGATACTCATGATGATTAACTGCAGAACTGGCCACTTTGTTTTAAGGGCTTAAAAGTGTTTGCGCTGCAGCTTCAGCTGTCTGGCTGTATACTAGCACTTCCAACTGCTTCCATCCACCAGTGCTTTGATTAACACAATACTTTATGTTAATTACCTGCACTTTTGGCCTAACCAGACAGGAACGGATTAAATGGCCAGCTCTGCCACAATAGACACACTCCCCCATCTGTAACCTCCTCTGGCGTTCGGTGTGGGTCAGGCAAGCATGACCGAGCTGCATGGGTTCATCCAAAGGCGAGGGAGGTGCTGAAGTACCTGGCATCTCAGCTGTAGCGGAAAAATGTAGGATAGATGGCGGTTTATTTCTTTGCCTTTCTTTCCAGCGGATATCAATGCGAATGGCAAGGGAAACCAGGTCTTCAAAGGACAGATTTCACGGGCAGCTAGCTCATCCTTTACTCTTTCAGCCAAACTGTTCAGGAAAAGATCATAAAGAGCATCATCATTCCAGTTAGACTGCCAAAGTGTGAAACTCAATGGAATGTTCCACAACACTGATGTTTCCCTGCTTTAGTGAAAGGAGGCCTTTGGCGGCATCTCTGCCACTTACGGACAGATCAAAAATTTTCTCATCTCCTGGGCAAAAGTATCCTAAGAAAGGCCCTGAGAGGCGGGTCTGTTCAAAAACGCATCTGCCCAAGAGAGCGCCCTTCCATCCAGTAAACTGGTTACAAAATGTATCTTTGCTTTGTCGCTAGCATAGGACAGCGTCTTCTGTTCAAAAACAAAGGAACACTGTAGTAAAATCTTCGCCTGAATATTTTCATGGATCAGGAATATGAACTTCCCTTACCGGAGATGCGGAAGTGTGATCAGCAGAGGCTGATGGAGCAGTAGATGGAGGATTCCCAGACGCCATTTGAACAAAGCTCTCCCTTATCTATGTCAGTTGGTAAAGAATCGGCCCAGTAACACTCCTTGGTTGGCAAGGATCTGATGGAGCCTGATCAGCTGAGGGTTCGGATTAGTGTCTGCTGGGTCTATTTTGTGGCTGGATCGTTTTGTCCCGCGAGAAGCTGTAAGGACCCAAGAACAGAAGAGGAGCTTAAGGATCACAAAAAGGGTTTAGTGACAGAAGAGTTGAACGTGCTGATGTTGGAGCAGGTCGACGGGAAGGCAGGCAGGCTTAAACAGCAGAGTCACTGGAAAACAGCGAGTGACAGGAGGAATTCAAATAGAGTGGAGTACAGGTTATTCCTCATCAGGAAATACACACAAAAATGATCAGAGAGCTGTAGAAAACAAAACTTTTACCACACGGGTGAAAGTGTCGATCCGGCAGAGGCGTGTCAACAAGCCAGGGTGTATATGCTGCTGGGGACAATTAGGTGATCATCCTCACCTGTGCGAGACACCGGCTGCCAGAGACAGACACTCCACCTGCAAAAGAGGCACGCCCACCTACACACATACACACACCTGCACACACACTACTGCAAGGAGGGGCTGAACCATGACACTTGTAGACTAAGCAGTTTTGGGGCAAGGACATCTGAAAAGACCTTATAAAACTCAGCTTGGAGGCCGTCATCCCTGGAGATTTCCCACTCTGCAGGTCCTGTGTAGCCTTTTTAACCTCATCCAGTGTTATGTTCGCATCAATGTGGTCCTGTTCCTTGTGTGACAAGTTTGGGCAATTTATACTGGATAAAAAAATAACTAGTATCTATTAGGGTTGCCTGATTTATGAAGACTTTGATAAAATGTGGTAAATATAACAATTATGTCCAAATCATTTATTTTCAGCTCACCTCTGTTAGTCCATAATTCCTGGTATAATTGGTTATGCTGCTGCTTTCTCCCTGTGCAAGAAACCTCCCTGTTCTTTTTCCTTGTTCATTCCTCTTGTGTTTCTTTAATGAATCAGCCAAGTTGAGCGTTTAAAAAATGGCCGGTTTGTAAATATCAATTTGCTGCCATGTCACACTGTAAAACTAAATACTGCAGTAAAGTGATGAGCCAGAATGGAAAAAAAAGTTGTGAAATGCAGTCTCTATGCTTCATGAGGCTGCTAGGCAAGTGAGGGTTCCAGGAATGTATATTTCTGTGCCATAAAAACGAGTCAGAAACAGATTTTTGAGGTCAGAGAGTCGCATAGTGCTACTTTATAGGGTAAATTAAATATTATGAGAAAGCTGACCTCAGCCTCAATGATTATGATGCATTTTATTTGTATTTTACGTCACTGAAGAGAGACAGACGTAACAATTCTGCAACAGAGGAGGTGGGACACAGCATGATCAAAAAGAAGCAATTATATATCATACTATTGTCAACTCTGATTGCACAACAACTTCAAAATTGATACACTCACAGTTTCCATCAGCTGCTTCCATCACCATCAACACCACTGTTTGACTGAACCACCACATGATGGACAAGCTAATATGAATTGTTATAGTGATACCCCGCGTTGAGAGAATACTGTGACTTGCAGGACTTAAGGCCTTTTAATGTTCAACGCAAATGGACGGACACTTCCGTCCGTCTCCTGCATTGTTTACGCGCATGATTTGATCCATTTTTGGGGGATTTGCGGATCTGTTACTTGACCACTAGAAACCGCGTGGTCAATGCTGACCAGTATAGCTGACAGGCGACCAGCGAAAGGAACAAACCAGAGAAGAAGAGGAACAGAAAGAAAATGACAGTGAGGGCAACAACAGCACAGATAGCAGGAGCTTTTGAAGAAAGGCTGTGTGAGTCTGTCGGGCATGTTGGGCGGTTGCAAACAACCTTATAGCGGTGCAGGACTGTGATGAGTGCTTCCCTTCTGCAGCAGAGCAAGCCATTTTCTCCAGCCCAGGAAACTGCAGAGCCACAGTTCTGGCAGGGCAGTTGTGGGCTCAGGTTTTGAAGGGGACATGGAAAGGTCCAAGTTGATGCTGTCATGTCCACGTTTAGGTGTGTGTATGGAAGGACTTGTTGTCTCTGCCTAGTGAATGTAACCACTTTGCTGTTTTTTCTCAGGGTGGCGTTGTCTGATTGCTGTACAAATCCCTTCCTCTGGGTGGCAATTTTCTGGCTCTTGCCACATTACCACCATCAACTGATATCTGAAAGTGACGTCAGAAGGTGGTAATGAACTCTGAACTCAGCACTACTAGTAGCT
>JBAFTA010000004.1:12059770-12070636 GCA_036919975.1 Melanotaenia parkinsoni
ATATAGTGTGTGTGTATGGGAAAAAATCAAACAAAAAAACAGCAAAGTATTTCTTGTACCATCCAGTAAAAGAAATTATTGTATTCCTACAGGAATCAACAACCAGTTATTGAGGAAATTTAACTATTAGCTATTTGAGGTCTTTATGAATTCCGCTATATAAATAAACGAGTCTTGCTGTACTTTAATACTTTGTTCTAATGATAAAACTCATTTTTGACTGCGCATACTTTCCCACTCAGCCTCAATTATTTACAATATGGCTGTGGATGTCCAGAGTGAAAAACATGAAAATTTAAAATTAATATGGGAAAGGATACTAAAACATAAACAAAGCGGTCCATCAGGGACGTTCGGGGTAAATTCACACATTATAAAATTATACACAGATACTATTTGACACCAGTAAGGCTCTACAGAATGGGCTTGATAAAAAAATTGTGATAGAAGTGTAATAAAGAGGAAGGGACCTTATTGTACTCACTGTGGGAATGCTCCTGTGTTTTTCCTTCCTGAACAGAGGGTATTACTAAACAGGTTAAGCTGATGACAGATAATGCCCCTTATGAAGTGATAATAGCAAAGGTAAATTATAAAAATTATTTATTTTACTGGGTCTGGGGTAACTTTTTAAAATTATAATAAAGGGGAACAGCTGCCTATAACATGTCAGGGAAGGAAGGCTTGCATCATACATTACATACATTATATACATGCATTTTTTAATTCTGTTATTAATTTTGTTGTCTATTTATTTATTGTAGTAATTCTGTGTATTTCATTGAACAACAACAACTTGCAAATTGTCTGTTACATGTTCTATACATCAAAAAGAATTGAATGAAAACTTAAAAGACAAAAAAGACAAAAAGAAAAAAAAATGTTCATGTAGAGTAAGGTTCAACCTTTTTTCTATGAGCCTGGGCTGTTTATATGAGTATTTCCACGTACCATAAAGTGTTTGATTAGGCTAGTTCAATATTATTCAAATTGACTTCATGTTTATTTACTACAGATGCATCAGTCTGAACTGTTCCAGGGATCCAGTTTTTCTTGCTATTCATTCTAACAAACATTTGGATGGCGTTTCACTTTATGACTTTGAAGCTTGACGGAAAAAAATAAAAAAATAAATAAATAAATGATGTGAACTTATAAGATTAATGATAACATTATTGAGCATTCAAATAGAAAATATAGAGAATGTAAGACGAAAAACAAAACAAAAAAAAGTAAGAGAAAGATTTCTGGAAAGTTTCTGCTGAATGATGAACCAGATCTGGATGATCCTTACACGTATGACCTGCTTGTTTGATAGCTAATACAGAAAGGTGGGCCAACCGGCCATTCAGCGGACTTCATGTTCACACTTGGCAGAATGGTGTGCCTGCAGTCCACTCCTGTGATGGGGGGTTAATTTGGGACTTTAGTGATGGAGGAGCATTTTAAACATCTCCAGGGATCTGTTAAATATCTAACAGAAGATATGGGCCAGTTGGTTTTTCAATTTTAAAGACAAAAGGAAGAGATGCCATCTGGACACGTTGCTCTGCTGGTGTTCTGTCTCTGGTAGAGCCATGTAAAAAAGGTTTTCACATCTTCATTGCAGCTTTAGAAGTGAGATGAGGAAGGGGGTTCAAGTCGTTCAGTGTTAGAGGTGTGATGGGGGATGTTGTCATTTGGTGAAGGGGGAAGGGGAATGGATTTGTCCTCAACCTGAGAGTAAAGGACTTTCAGGTCATCAATCAGGTCTTTGTTTGCCTCAGCAGAGGGGGAAGGTCTCCTGTAGTTTGTGATGTCTTAGGCCCGGGATATACGTACTGTTAGCAACATGTCCACATCATGGCTGCCATGTATTACTAGTGTATGTAGGAACGTGAGGCGCATTGACATGACATGGTAATGTGTTGCATAGGCAAGATGCTATATTAACTTGAGCACTAGAGGCGCTCAGCGTGAACAAGAGGTCGGAAGTAAACACAGTGGTGGATAGTTCTGAATAGCACCTCTCAGACCTTGCTCACAACTACCGGCATCTTTATGATTTCTCCTCCCTGTTGCACAGTGACACACACTTGTGTCTTAACAGATGGCAACAGATTGGTAAACTGTTGTTTCTGGAAATGCCCTGGAAATACAATGTGACCGGCATATTGGCCTCGTCACTATTTCAGAGTCCAAGTGCTGTGTACTGCCCCTAGCGGTGAGCTCCAGCATCGAGTGTTTTGGCTGTATCGTCCTGTCATTGTGCTGTAGTACACAGATGGTGCAGAATGTTGACGTACATGTTCGTGTACACAGCAAGCATATCCCAGCTCTTACAGGCCTCTGTACATTTATGCAGGATCAGTTACTGGAAACCTGTTTGAGCTTGTAGCCCCTTCCCCTTTGCCACTGAGTTTATGACCTTATGTAGTCCTTATCTAGGGATTCTTCTGGCCCAACAAGATTTCATCAAGCTGTTTTCATTCATTTACATCTTCTAAATTGTAATGTCCAGAAAGTTAACAAGCTTACCAACGTGTGAATATGAAAGCAAACCCACCAGATCATGTACAACAAGCGAGCATGTGTACTAACAGTTGCTGCATCAGACTCCTTTCTCCAGATAGGTATGTCACTTCTACTCCCTCATAGTAAATAGTCAATTAGTCCAAATATATGTGGCATCATCTAGCATGCTCTAAATAGAACATTAATTTCCACAGCATCACTTCTGTATGTCACATGTATTTCTGAGAGGGAATTTTCAGTAGCAAATGTCCAGTGTAAACAATCAAAGACCTGACTCAATTCTCTGCACATTCCAGTGAAATTTTCCGGTGTTCAAGTGCGAAAATAGCTTAGTCTGTTTTTGTAGTCTGGATGTGAACCTTAGCTTGTTTTATAGAATGTCTTGATGGGCACACATGTAACATCTGTGAGACAATTAAAGTGTTTGTGGACATTTTTGCTCTGTTGCAGCAATATTAAACAAATAAACATTCAGACATCATTCTGTGGAGCTCAAATCATAAAGTCTTCAGAGGAGGTTGGGGGAGAGGTGGTTTAAAGTCACATAAAAGACTCATAATCATGACATCTGAGCTTGAGACCAGTGTTTGATATTTATGTGGTCTGTTTTGTTAGGTTTGGGCGACACTATTTATTTATTAGGTTTAGGAAATTGACCCTTTTAAGTCTGACCATTTTGACAGCGACAGAAAGTGACATGCATAATTTAAATCACTGTAGTTTTCTGACCATTCATGCTACTGACATAATTCTGAAAGCCAAGAAGCAAAACTTTCCCTATATATAGTATATAATGGAATTTTGTGGGATTGTCTGAGGAAGGGATTGGGGGGAGTAAGCAGAGCAGGAAAATAGAAATATGTCTCCAGCGATATTGTTGGATTTTAAGGGTTAAACCTAGTTAGTTGGGGTTTGGAAGGTTTGTGCTCGGTCTAAAATAGATAAGAAATAATGATCTGGAAAATGGAGTTTTAACTGCTGCAAAAGGCTGCTATCTAAGTATATCTGTGCCACCATGGGGTACATAATGACATTATGTGATTCTATAAGAGTAAGAAAAGGCTGAAAAGCCTGAAACACTGAAATATGCAGTTGAACGGGTCCCTGTTCTTCTTGCTATAAAAAAATCAGCTGGTTTGTTTTGTTGCACAAAGAACGCAAACTTTTCTGGTAAATTAAAATTTGGTAAATTTTCTGGTAAATTAAAGTCCACTTCATAAATAGATAGTCAATACTTTTTAAAATTTTTTAGAAACTTTCTGAAAATGTCACACTCAGTAAACTGTTCAGGTTTTCAGGGTAAAGTCACTTTACAAATATATTGAGTCTCTTTTCTTATTATCTCTGCCTGGCTTCTACTTCAGAATGGATGTTGCAACATGTTACAGAACGTTTAACTTTTAAAGTGTTTTCCTCCACATTCCTTATTATTAGACATTATTATATGATGGTGAACCAGTGCAGGATCAGCCAGCAGCAGCTTTGCACGTTTCATTTTCAGTGGTCATGGAGCAAAAAGTGAAAGCCTCCTGTTCTGATAGCAGCTGTGAGCGCTGTGGATGGGGGAGGAGCGGAAGCGCTGCTTATTGAGAAGAACTGAATGTGCTTTCACATCAGTTTCCAAAAGTCTGATACCACCAGAAAAAGTTTCTAGATTTGTCACTAGTCACGCCATTGAAATAGAGTCACTGGGTGGGTTTGAAAACTTGTTAAATATAGCACCAAAGTAGTTAAATTAGCAACACTGATTTAGCCGAGCTCTGACGTGTGTCTCAATTTAATGAATGTACCGGATCTGTTTGGATTGCAAACTGTGAATAAATGTGTACATTTTTTAACATGTAGAGTTTTTGGAATTATTTTATTGAAATTAACACGTTAAAGTCCCACCCCTAACATACAGTATATATATTCTATTCTACTCTATTCTGTTCTATTCTATTCTACAGTCATTTGGAAGATGCTTTTCTCCAAAGCAACTTATATCACTTCCAGTACAGTACTGGTTACTGTGATTATAAAACACACATCAATCACATATTACATAATGTGATTGAGGGACAGGAACGTGCAGAATTTATGGAGCTGATATGTGATACTGAAATGGCAATGCATGTCACCTCTGCTGACATAGGGGCTTGTCTTAGTGCTTTCTTTTTAATGCCTCTCTTCCGAAAAGTGTAATCTAGTTTGACTGGTCAGCTGCTAGCTGATTGGTCGACAGTAGCAGGGGATGAAGAAGATGCTCTGAAGATGCTGATGCTTGATAAACGAGAGATTGGACTTCATGCAAACACATTTCTTGATGATGTCAAATGAGATTCAAGATGCAGGATTATATATTTATATTCAGCATGTCTCACTTGGAGGAATGAAACTATGATTCACAAGGTTGCTACCACTATATTAAGAATAGGAATAAAAAGTAGTAATAAGGCAGTAAATAAAGATGAAAGATGAAAATGTGAATAATAAAGGAAGTATTAAGTAAGCAAGCAGATTATTGCACAATTGTAATAAAGTAGCAACAAAGAGTAACAACTCCTACTGACCCTGGTGGTTCTGACTGACTCTGTGCAGCCTCCTACCTGATGGGAGGTAGGCAAACAGGCTGTGTGCAAGATGGGTGAGGCCCTACATGATGCAGGAAGTCCTTTTCCTGTACTAGTGTCTTCTGTGGGAAAGAATAACCCCCTTCGGTGCAAGCTTTGTCATGCGGCAGAACTTTCAAATGCACAAAATGCTGCAAACAGAGAAAACAACAAGCCTCTTAAAGGGAAAACAGAAGAAGTGTTTTTTTTTTACATTACACTGGCAACAGTTTTTTGTGCCTGGTTGAAATAAGCACTAATACCTCCATTTCTCAGGGGTTTAATCAACCTTAGCGCATTTGCAGACTTACAAGACAGTTTTTATTTGATGTCATCCTTTTATCAGGCAAATCCCTTTTAGCTTGATGTGTGAAAACTGCTCAGCCGATGTCAAAATCATAAAAGTTTTTTGTTACACATCATTGAAATGGCAAATTTAACTCCCAGTAATTTCCCCTAGTGTACAAGAAGACACGCTTTTTGTTGTACCAGTATTTCTGGGTGTCGGAGCATATGTAAAGCACATTGTACTTTCAACCTGGGTGAGACAAGATGTTCTTTTTAATAGTTCACTGCACTTAAGGAAGTTTCGTATTCTTGTGTAATAATTGTCATGCAAGATACCCACAAGTACCTAAACAGTTGTAAAACTTCTTTCATGTCTCATATCACCTACAATCTCTCAAGATGGTTGTAGGGTGGACTCTTTGGTCTAACTTAAGGGGATATTTTACTCATTATATGGCAAATAAACATGGGTGTAACCCAGAATAATCTGTTAAGATCTTCCTGTTTTTTGAAAAAAAATAGCAAAGAAATGTTGTACATCTATCCAACACGAGCTGTGTGTTTAAAGAAACTATACAACCTCAGGTTGAGGTCAGGTTGCTGCTAATTGTGCACTTTGTTCAGACTGATATCTGAACTTTATCTCCACAGAATTGAGGTCACTGAGTGCATGCAAATAAGAGTGTCAAGGGGGAGGTCCCTCTCTGTGTGACACCTTGAGTGGAAAAACAAATGTAGAATCTTTAGTCATAAAAATTCCCTTGCGACATGTGACTTGTTTCTTCTATGGTGTGAATAAAGAATGTGTAAGAGAGTGATGGGGGAGAAGTTCTGGTTTCAAGCTGAGATGTAGATTCAGGTTTATAGATATGCGAAAGATGAAGTGCAACTTTTAGTCATGAGGGCTTTTTTACGTCATAGGGAAATCTAAGATCAGTTTCTCACCTGAAACTCAGGTGAACTTGTGCCCGTTTTCCTGCAAATTTTAAGCTTTACAAAGCCATAAACCACAACTGGTGGCTGTGATACAAGGGAAACTGATTTTTTACTGAAAAAAAAGACAGAAAATCACAAATCACATCATTTTTACTGATTTTTTACCCTTTTGGGTGTGTGTCTCTGTGTGTATGTGCTTTTCTTAGCGCTAAGAAATGTCCAAACTGAAGCTCTCTTTGACATGTCATATCAAACACTATCAGTCAATCAATCAATCAGTCAATCAATAAATCAATCAAACAAAAGGGAATACAAAGTGCTTTACAAGATTAAGAAATTTAAGCACAATTCAGTTCATGCATATTAAAAACAAAATAAGCCTTTACTAGTATGAGGTAGAAGCTACAGTAGTACACAACATTTTACTCACTTTCTATATTTTTTATGATCTTTTTCTCTTTATAATATTTCAAGGCTCTTATACACCAAACCAATATCAGGACTGAGCACTGACAACAGGGCCAGATGCTGGGTCTTCTGTTGTTGCCAAAATTTTACATGAAAAATGGTACTCAAATTCACTGCAAAGATTGCGTACGCCTACAAATTACTGTGTGTCAGTTACAGCTGTACTCCTTTGCAATCATGAATAATTCTCCAGCTCAGAATACTGACATTTGAGAGTATTCAGCAGAGGAAACTGGTAGGCTGTGTAGATAAAACAAACACACCACTGGTATTTGTTCACCAATGAAAGTGGAGTGTAGTTCTGGAATGTGGTTACTGAGAATGTGTTTGCTGGATGGGTGTTGGGAAAGCTTGCCATGTTGATTGTGAAAGAAAAATGAATGAAAAATAAATAAATAAAGAGAAACTGAAGTGGTTGCTACGATGAACAACCAGGATGATTTGTCTAGATGTTCTTCAACTCTTCAGATGTTCCTGATGATCAGTTGTTGGCTTGGTGTTCAAGCACCTTCAGATGAAGACTAGTTTGAGATCCTTAAACAGTGTTAATATGGTTACAGTTTTGTATAATTATTTGTATAATAATTTTGTATAATTTAAATTGCATTTATTTCTCATGTCAATAGATAGATTTATTGCAAATTGTAATGGTATTTACAGTTCAAGTTCTCGGGTTTTAAAAGATGCATTTGATTTAAAATTAGACCTTTTTTGTGTTTTTTTTTTTTTTTTAGTTTAGCAAATTCTTGATTTTGATGTGTTTCTTGATCCACCACTGTTACCAGTATGGGGTTTCTGCAGTAGTGGAAGGCTACAACTTCACAACCCACGTCATCACTTTTGGTTCTTTTGTCGAGTCATTTCACTTTGCAAACATACCAAAATGGTTATAGATGGGGTAAAAGTACAGGGTGGGGTTGTGATTTCTGCACAGAATACAGCATAAGCTCTTTATCACTGTTTTTCTTGATGATTCATTCTTGAAGTAGCTATGGTGAAAATGAGGTTACCGATAATGTGCAGAAATCCCAATCTTGCTGTTACACGTCTGAACCGACAGGTGAGGGGAAACAGACCGGGCCTGTGAGTACTTTAACACATCAAGCCGCCATCATGGAACTTGACACTCTAACCAACAGAGTTGTTGTCACTCAGCTGATTCCATGATACCAGCTTGATTTGTGACAGGACACAGAGGTACTGAGCCTACTCCTCTGTTTGGTATGTACAAATCACTAAGGTGGAACAGTGGTGGGTTGATGAGAATACCTTTCTGCAACCTGAAAGGTGCAGCCAAAATGCGGAAGGGTATCATAATTTTTTTGTAGATAGTGTGACTGAAAAAGGAGTATCCTTTGTAAGTCCAGCCATGATGAAAAAGGATATAAATGGAGATAAATGGGTGAATTTACCTTTAAAAATGAATGAAACAACATTAACTGCTAAAATGCTGTTTCATTCCTAATTATGGGGCAGTTATATTGTTATTATTAAAGCTGGATTATAGTTTGTAAATAAAAAATAGTTCCCCAGAATGTGAGTCATAATGGATCTGGAAAGTTTATGGTTATATAGTCTGTAATTAACGGTCACAGGCTGTATGTTTGCACTTTTAACTGTTGATGTAAGCAGCCTGTACAATGAGATGAGAGCAGATAATGAGAGTGAAACTTTCATGCTAATGTAATCATGACACTCTAAGAGGGTGCTGCAATACATCAGCCTCTTTAGCTGTTTTTATGTGCTTCCCACACACACACCTGAGAAGTATGGGTGAGATCAAAGTTTCTGGGGAAGTCCCTGCAAAGCATAAGGAGTAGGAATTACAAGCATCAGTAATCACAACACAACTCATGATGAGTAAAGGCAAGGAGGTGGAGTTCTCTGGTAATACAAAACATGTCAATAAACAAATGACAAAAAGGTCGATGAATATTTAAAATTTTCCACAAGTCAAACATTTGAACATAAGCCTGGCAATGAATTTTACCTTTTAAAGGAATTCACCTTCAGAGTGCAGCAAACCTGGAGGGATGTGTCAGTGACAGATAATGAATCTGAAGGCCCTGTTTACACCAATGGGATGCTTTTTCTTCTTCTTCTTCTTCTTCTTCTTCTTCTTCTTCTTTTCGCATTTCCACAGAAAAAAAAGGGAAAAGTGTCAGAATATCCGATCCAGCCAGATAGGGACCCTCCTGTTGGGGTCCCAGTCTTTTTTATCCAACCTAAAAGGGTAGAACTCGGCACACAGCAAGCCATTGATTGGTCGAAAGAATGGTCACTTCCCGTGTGACTCGGCAATAAAGCAGGAACAGCAACATGTTTAACCATCCTGTGAATTTTTTCGTTGTTTTAAGCCACATGCCACGAATAAAGAACACAAACTGCTGGATGTCCATCATTTTTGTCCTTTGTTTCTATTTTACATTTTCTTTATAGAAAAGGAAGGCGTTGTGCCAGTATAACATCACGCTATGATGTAAATGACGAATCTATAGCTAAACAGCTTACATGTTGCCCATTGGTATAGTTTGCTGTAAAGTTTGCTGTGGAAATGCAACAGAGATAAGGGTTTATTGAACCAAACCGTCCAAGCCGGACCCCTTGGTCAAAACAGGGCTAAAACGTACCACGATGGGGCCCTGTCTACTTACCCACTAATATTGACTCTTTAGGGAGTTTTATATATAAATGGCACGTGTGTTGTTTTGTTTTGTTTTTGCTCACTGGCTTTGATCACAGAAACATGGCGTCCCTGTCTCCCATCCCTGCTGCAGTGGTGCATCTGATGTAATCAGGAGAGAGCGGGTTTATTAATGAAGAGAGGTTTTCTGTCTGGAACTTAAGAAAGTAGAAGAATAACCAACGTTTCTGTTTGCCTGTCCAAACCGATGCAGACGGGCAGAACATTGTGACTTTTGAATGGAAAACAGCTCCCAAAAGACAACGAGAAACCATTTATTTATTTATTTATTTATTTATTTTAATAAATGTGGTTTTAATTTAGGCAAGACAGCAAAGGTAAGACATGTTTTCTGACTTTTACAAACGTAAAGCATAAATCGGGCCTTCTGCCTCTGGCTCAGTGGGGCCGTCCCCACGATGCCGGATTGCAGCAAAACTATTTTAGCAAACCACCCTTTCATTCCCACGAAGCCAGGGATTAGCCTTCATGAAACCGACCATGTCTATAGCCAGGTACCAAAGTGGATAGGTTTGAGTCCTCTACCGTCTGCGGTACTGTGTGTACAGCGAAGCCGCACAACTCAAGGATATGAAGTCAATGTGATGAACACGCAGCGATTCCCAATCCACCGTTCCTCGAGTTTTTTATGCTTTGTAGTCCGGAGTTTTTTGAAGAAGCTCAACTTCTTCATTAGTCCAAAGAAATGTTTCTCTTTTGCCTTGCAGTGAATCCTCAGCTATCTTTTCTTCTCTGCTTCCAATGTGTACTTCCTGCAACACACAGTGAGCCTTTATCTGTGGACGCATTGTTTTGCTCTAGCTTTGGAGTGTTACTCTTTAGCACCCCCACAGCCTGTAGTATGTAGTTTTCTCTACCGTTTTCACACCTGAACCGACTTCAGTGCCATGTGGACATAGCCTTGGTCGTAGCGAGATGAAATTTCCAGCTGTGGAATCTGTGAGATGTGAGCTTTCAGTAGAGGAGTCGTTTGTCAATGTTAATGCGTTGGGTGGAGCCATAACTTATTTTACATATTTTTTAGACTTTGAGTACCTAGTCTTTTAATTATTGTTGTCTTAAATGTGTTCGATGGTGATAGAAATGGTTTTGCTGAGCTGTTAGCTGAGATTCTGGACTTTCTGTGGATACCACACGTTTTCAGTTACATCTACAAACCTGACGGTACACCCGGAAACAAGATGTCAACCCCTTAACTACCGGTAGCAGAGGCTGCAGGTGACGCTAAACAGTCAAGATAAGAATGAAAGGTTAGAAAAATTATAGGTCAGAAATCTGGATATTGAAGCATTAAAGGTGCATGGATGGAAGTTATTGTGCATATTGTGAATATTTCTCTCTCCTCACCATCTAGAAGCTGTGAGA